>JAFMOD010000753.1:202383-240947 GCA_019802435.1 Corydoras maculifer
GGGGGTTCCCCATGCCCATCCAGGAGAGAACATCTTGGGTGCTGGGCAGATACACCCAGGACAGGGCGCCAATCCATCGCTGGGCACACACTCACTCACACAGACACACTCTATATGGGGCAATTTGGAAAATTCAATTGACTTGATCCATGTTTTTGGACTGTGGGAGGAAACCGGAGAACCCTGAGGAAACCCACACGGACACGGGGAGAACATGGAAACTCCACCCAGATGGAGATTCAAACCAGGAATCCCTAGTGCTGAGAGGAGAACATGCTAACCACTAAGCCACCGTGCCGGCCCATTTTTAATATACTTTTATGTATTTTAAAATCTTCTTCCTTACTGTTTTGCTGTTACTTAGAGTTTTTTTAAGGTGGGGCCAATAAAGGCGTATCTTATCTATTTTGGACAGTTAGATGCTTAAATTTTTGTGGAAACGTTTTGACGAAGGCCTAAAAGGAAGGATTGGTGTGGTTTGGTGTGGTGGAACTTTACTGGACAGCACTGAGCCCTAACTTTAATCCCAGAAAACTAATTTGAGATGAATTACAGGAGATTACAAGCCAGACCATCTCGTGTAACATCAGTGTCTGACCTTACAGATCCCCTGGATAATAAACAAAAATACACAGACACAGCAGTATCTGATAGTATCATCGTTGCAAATAGACTGGGATGCAATTTAAGCTCCAGTTGGCGTTTGAATTTAAAGGTTTTTTTAGGTCAATTTTTAGGAAACAATAGTTTCTTACATTTAGGTTTTTTTTGTACACTTGGGCGGCACGGTGGCTTGGTGGATGGCACGTTTGCCTCTCAGCACTAGGGATTTCCGGTTTCGATTCCCCATTTGGGTGGAGTTTCAATGTTCTCCCCGTGTCTGCGTGGGTTTCCTCCGGGTTCTCCGGTTTCCTCCCACAGTCCAAAAACATGGATCAAGGTCTATTGAGTTCTCCAAAATTGCCCCATATAGAGTGTGTCTGTGTGAGTGAGTGTGTGTCCAGTGATTGATTGGTGCCCTGTCCTGGGTGTATCTGCCCAGCGGCCGAAACGTTCACCCCTGGATGGGCATGGGGAACCCCACCGCGACCCTAATAGAGGATAAAGCAGAAGATAATGGATGGATGGATGGATTTGTAGACTTTTGTTGTCCGTCACGGGTCACCATCACAGGTTCCAGAGTTCATCTAATTTCCATCAACTAAGCAGCATTAGAAATGCTTTAAAGTTTGGATTAATATGACATCATGTCAGGTCTAGTCAGTTTTGGTTATAGTACACTTATAAAAATGGTCCTTGTCACACATCAGCATTGCAAAAAGCTCAGGCTAAGTGTTGCCTAACATTAGAATGAACCATGGTGATATCATCCCACCACCTAGCCGTGAACAATCAACGTTGTGCCGTACAGTATTAATATCCATCTAATTTTCAAACTCATAGACAAGTCTCAACATAAAAGCCAAAGTTTGTCTGGTGTATATGACATTTACGGAAATATATAATGTACAATGGCAATAATAACCTGGAAGTTTTCATTCGTTGCAGCTCTACTGACATGGGAAGTTTGGCATGTTTTCCCTTCGTCCATATGACGTTCCTATGGTTACCCTGTTTTTTCCCCCACTAACAAGCCCCTGGAGCAATTGCATACTTTGTAGTCACTCAAAAGCTACTTAATGCTCAATATTTTAAATTGCTCTCTGAGGCACCACAGATCATGCGCTTTTCACTTTGCGTCTTGGAATTCATAAAATATTGAGCTTTACAGTATTTATCCAGGGAACATGCCGTCCAATGTAAAAGTTTGGATGGTTGTTTACTTAAATTATGCTTTGTTAAATGTCAATACAATCTTTTTTCTCTGAACATGTGAAAATATTCTGGCAAGGCTTTTGTGTAAAGAATTTTAATAACTGGAAAATTTCAAGTACATCACTTAAGTACTGTATATAATTATATGTACTATATATTTAGCATGTTCTCCTCTCAGTGCTAGAGATTCCCGGTTCAAATCTCAATCTGGGTGGAGTTTCCATGTTCTCCGTGTCCACGTGGGTTTTCTCCGGGTTCTCTGGTTTCCTCCCACAGTCCAAAAACATGGATCTAGGTCTATTGAGTTCTCCAAAATTGCCCCATATAGAGTGTGTCTGTGTGAGTGAATGTGTGCCCAGTGATAGATTGGCGTCCTGTCCTGGGTGTTTCTGCCCAGCGCCCATAACATTCTGCCCTGGAAGGGCATGGGGAACCCCCCGTGACCCTAATAGAGGATATATATATATATATTCATTCATTCATTATCTTCTGCTTTATCCTATATTAGGGTCGCGGGGGGGTTCCCCATGCCCATCCAGGGGTGAACGTTTCTGGCGCTGGGCAAATACAAAAGGATGCCAATCTATCACTCACACACACAGATACACACACAAACATACTCTACATGGGGCAATTTGGAGAACTCAGTTGACTTGATCCATGTTTTTGGACTGTGGGAGGAAACCGGAGAACACGGAGGAAACCCACGCAGACACGGGGAGAACATAGAATGGGGGAGAACCCAGATGGGGATTTGAACCGGGAATCCCTAGTGCTGAGAGGAGAACATGCTAACCACTAAGCCACTATATATATATAGTATAAATTGTAGATATAAGCTGTAGAATTAGCCAATACATAATTTTGGTTTTATTTTTGTTAACACTGCCTGGCCACTCAAGATTCATGGGCCTTGGTCTTCACAAGGTTTCTTCCTATAAAAACAAATCAAATGCACGTGAGCTTTTTCCTTGACACGGTCTTACTCTTTAAAAGTTCAGGCTAGAAATTTTTTAAATGTAAAGCTTCTTGCTGACTGCACATCTGTAAATATTACTTTATTAAACAAAAATTTGCATTGTTTTAATCTACTCTATTTTCTAGTGCATTTATCTCAAGAGGATTATGGCTTCACTTTCCAGGCAGACAGATTTCTTCAAAAGCCCCGTGTCCTCGTGTGTCCACATCCCTAAAACCTGAAATTCAGGTGAGCTGAAGATGATAAATGGTTAATAGGTGTTAAAGGATGTGTGTGAATATGTATGTGTGTCTGCCCTGTGATGGACTCCCCACCTGTGGCTCCATCACCTCCCACGACCCTAATTAGGGCGGTCAGTCATGGAGCTTAGAAAATAAATGAATGATTGTTAAATACAGCTAATAAACAGCAGCTGTGCATCTACTATTTCATTTTCACCTACACGTTGATGCCTACCGTGGACATATTGCTCATCCTTGCCTATGTATTGCTAACTATGCAGGATTATGGACACATGCATTAGATTTGTTGGTTAGTACTATGAGTATCTTGTGTGGTATTAGTGTGTACTTCTATTATGTGTTACGTTCTTTAGACAATCTAAAATGTATATGTTGTGTTAAATATTCATTCATTCATTATCTTTCACTTTATCCTCTATTAGGGTCGCGGGGGGGGGGGGGGGGGTTCCCCATGCCCATCCAGGGGAGAATGTTTTTGGGCGCTGGGCAGCAAGGACAGGACGCCAATCTATCGCTGGGCACACACCTACACACACAAACACACTCTACATGGGGCAATTTGGAGAATTCAATTGACTTGATCCATGTTTTTGGACTGTGGGAGGAAACCGGAGATCCCGGAGGAAACCCATGCGGACACGGGGAGAACATGGAGACTCCACCCAGATGGGGATTCGAACCGGGAATCCCTAGTACTGAGAGGAGAACATGCTAACCACTAAGCCACCGTGCCGCTTGTGTTAAATATATAATTTTAAATATAATGTTAATTTTAAATATAATATATATATAATGGTAATGTATCATTTTTTATTTGTATGGTAATGCATGCGCAGACAGCAGTTAGAGTAACGTAATCAGAGCAGTCAAATATTGTAAGAAAAGAAGAAAAAAAACACGCGAGCCAAGCCTTTCTGAGAAATGCATGCCCATTCTCAGAAGCTCACACTGCTCCTTTGAAATGCATTATGTGATCCAAAATGACAAAACCAAAGGCAACACCTCTGTTGAGCAAGAATCCAGGCCCAGGCTGCAGGTTCTGTGAGGTATTTTGTTAGAGTGCTGGTTAATGCATCTTTGTCAGGCTCTCCTGGAGGGGATCGGTGGGGGGTAAATCTAGGCCTCTGTGCCCCAGGGGGTAATTAGCCTTCAGTGACACCTCCAAACACTCTACTTCCCAGCAGGCATTGAGCCTTAATTAAGTTTCCTTAGCTAGTGTCTTACTTGACAGTTACCCTACACAGTACCCACAGACTCGTGTGAGTGAGATGCACACACGTTTTTTTTCTTTTTTTTTTTTCTTTTGGCGTGTCAGTATGCATGCTGTTATCGCAATGCATAAATGTGTGTGAGTGCTGAAAAGTAACAAAGCTTTGTTAGATTTATTCGGGAACCAGTGTGCATAAATGTTGGCAGCTGTGTGTGTGCGCAGGGCCAACTCATTCATCATACAGTACGGGCATGGTGCGTGGTGAAGGGGCCACAGTTCCACAGCGTGTTTTCATACTGCAATCGTCCTTGTACCATTCAAAGATCCCTGTGTTTTTAATGTAGATCACAAAGTAGATTGTTAAGAAGTAAAATAATCACATTTCCAAAAGTTAAACCAGGTTTTAATAAAATAACTGTGAAATTCTCGAGTGGAAACGGCCCATGAACTAAAACAACACTCAACACACATTTCATTAAATACTAAAAGTCGAATTAAAATTTAAATTATTAAAAGATCCATTCATTTTAGGGGGGAAAATGGTTTAGTTTTGAATAGTTATCATTCATTCATTATCTCCCGCTTTATCCTCTATTACGGTCGGGGTGGGGTTCCCCATGTCCATCCAGGGGTGAACGTCTCGGGCGCTGGGCAGAAACACCCAGGACAGTGCGCCAATCCATCGCTGGGCACACACTCACTCGCACAGACACACTCTAAATGGGGCAATTTTAAGAATTCAATTAACTTGATCCATGTTTTTGGACTGTGGGAGGAAACTGGAGAACCCGGAGGAAACCCACGCAGACACGGGGAGAACATGGAAACTCCTCCCAGATGGGGATTCGAACCGGGAATCCCTAGCGCTGAGAGGCGAACGTGCTAACCACTAAGCCACCATGCCACTCTTAAATAGTTATACAGTATTAAAATAGTTTCATATTGTAAATAATTAGTAAATCATTTAAAAATAGTAAATTATATTGTTTTTGATTGTTTATTAAATTATTATCTTCCTCCTAATTCTCTAATGGGGTCACGTGGGGGGGGGTGGAATAGTGTAGGTTCCTCATGACCATCCAGGGCCGAATGTTTCAGGCACTGGGCAGAGATTCGAACCTGGATACCCAGCGCTGAGAGGCGGTTGTGCTTACCACCACCGCCCCGCCCTCGTTTACATTCAAATTTGACATTTTGTTCATTTTTTTTATGTTTTAATGTTGTACGATTTAAATGTTTAAAAACATCACGTGGGTGACATAAAATTTTATTAGATATGTTTTTTTTTTTCCTGACTAGTTAATTCATTTACAGTATACAATTTAGTTTTAACCTCAGCATCTGATTGGTTGGGAAGTGTTAACTCTGTGAGTATATAATGCGATACATCACAGTCTTTTCAATGCAACACTGTGTCACTCTGCTGATGAGTTGCCTTCAGTTCCACATAATCACACTGCATGTGTGTGAACCACAGCTGAGCGCCTGTGTGTGTGTGTGTGTGTGTGTGTGTGTGTGTATGTAGCTAATTTAACCTAATGGTAGCCTATATAACTTAAGATTACTGGAAACCTGATTTTATTAGCTATCCCTATCAATCTCCGATCTCTAAATCTCTGTCTGGTGTGATCAACACCCAGAACCTCACAATACTTCACTGCAAACTTTGTCTTGTGATTTGTCTTGTGAGCAAGTTAAAGTCCAAAAAAAGCATTGTTGGTGGATTTGGTGTGGCAGGACATCGGACTGTCCCACACAGAGCCCTTTGGGATGAACTAGAATGGAGATTGTGAGCCAGGCCCTCTCATAAATGCTTAACAGACACACACAAAATCTCCTACAGAGCATTTTCCAAAAAGTGAAAGGTGGTATAATGGCTGCAAAAGGGGGCTGATTTAAAAATGTGTTGTCTTGAAATCTTCTGTAGATGTTATATGTAAATGTCCTGGTGTTTTTCTCTAATTAGTTTTTTCTTGAACTAAAATGGCTGTTAATATTTTTTAAGCAGGTCAGCCCTAAAAAAAGAAAAAACTAAGTATGTAAATATAGTAGAAGCATAACAAGAGGAAAGCATGACTGTTGTAACATAACCTGGACATTTAATGCGCTAAAACGGCAAATCAGTCAAGAATTTAATTTATTTGCAATCGTGCTTTAACCGAAATCAAGAAAAAGACAAAGTCCTAAATGAAAAAGTCATTCTTTCCACATTTTGCACTTAATTGTAATGAATTTATATGCAGATCTTTTGTAAAGCCATTCATTTCTGTTGATTTGACCACCTTCGTATTTACCGCACATCCTCTGCAACTATTTTCGTTCTGGTGTTAATCCTAATCCTTTGGCAGGGATGCTCCGTCATCTGCTTTGAGTACGCCAATGGAAATAATAAGTACTGCCTCAATCAGGATCTTCCCGTGCCGCCGCATATTTAGGTCTCTACCGGGAGTTTTCAGCGAGGACAAATGGAAGTTGTTTGCTTTTGTGATATTCACAGGATGGTGCTGGATGGAGCTCAGTTTGTTCGGGTGTTAATGGAAAGAAATTCAGTAGTCATTTTGTTTGTTTTCATCACGACGGCAGTCAGTCACCTCTTGTATTTCAATAATCCTCTTTAACTTGGTGTTAAAGGCTTATCTCACCTTAATAGATAAATAGCTTAAATAACTTTGCGCTCATTTCTAAATCTCACCAACCAGCAAACACAGATATTTTAAATATTCAATTTTCTAAACCACTAAATAAAACTTTTATTAAAAGAAAACCAAGACAGTAACATGATGCAATGTGTGATTTGAGAAACAGCTTTTGTAAATTTAAATATATATATATATATATATATATATATATATATATATATATATATATATATATATATATATATATAATATACACAGTACCAGTCCAATGTTTGGCCACGCCCCCTATCTGTTTTCAGTTCCACTTACTGTTTGGATGGACTTTGTAGTTCCACAATTCCAGACTGTAGTCGAGTACATACTGTGTACTCTGTTCTAATGGTCAGAACACCAATAGTACCACCACAGATCAGGGGTTATTGGGTGGGGGCATTATTCCTATCCCAGCAGTGTGACTGAGGTGGAGAAATGAAACTACAGCAGCACTGCTGCACTAGAACCCCCTCACCACATCAGTGTCACTGCAAAACTGACAAGAAACAATCCACCACCCAAATGATACCTGTTCTGTGATGCTCCTGACCAACAGAGAACAGAGAACCAACAGGGGACTAACAAAAACAAAAGGAAATCCTATATATTACTACAGATGTACACTTAGCCATATATTTTGCACTACTGTATGTCTACTGTATGTGACTAGGGTCACAGAGGGTTCACCATGCCCATCCAGGGGAGAACGTTTTGGGCACTGGGCAGATACACCCAGGGTAAACCACACGGACACGGGGAGAACATGGAAACTCCACCCAGATCAGGATTTGAACCGGGAATCCCTAGTGCTGAGAGGAGAACATGCTAACCACTAAGCCTCTCTATTATTTTTAATTAATTATTATTCATTCATTCATTCATTATCTTCCGCTTATCCTCTATTAGGGTCGCAGTGGTGTTCCCAATGCCCATCCAGGGGAGAACGTCTCGGGCGCTGGGCAGATAGACCCAGGACAGGGCGCCAATCCATCGCTGGGCACACACTCACTCACACATACACTCTAAATTGGGCAATTTTGAGAATTCAATTAACTTCATCCATGTTTTTGGACTGTGGGAAGAAACTGGAGAACCCGGAGGAAACCCACGCAGACACGGGGAGAACATGGAAACTCCACCCAGATGGGGATTCGAACCGGGAATCCCCAGCGCTGAGAGGCAAACGTGCTAACCACTAAGCCACCGTGCCGCCTAATTAATTAATTATTATATGCATGTAAATCCATTCACTGGGTTTAGTGCAAATTCAGCGCTTCCTGTAACGCGTCATGTACTTCGTCCTGTTTTAAAAACCAAAACGAAATCCCTTGCTTGTAAACTATCCACGTTTCCAGCTTATGGTCCGCTCGACCGTACGCAGGTAGAGCCTGCTGTTTTGATAGAAACAGTAAAAATAGGCAAGACAGCAATCTAAAAAACAGATGGTTCCTCACCCCATGAATCTGAAAGTCCTTCTACCCTGCTGCTCACAAGCCTCTGACTCTCTGCTTTGTCACCGGGAGGCTGCCAGGAGCCCCGTAACAGCCTGGCACCCTGCTCACCGCCACTTTCACCCACCCCTGAGGGTTCCCGGCTCGTGCACATGTATGTGTGAATCTCCCGGTTCGAGAGCCTGAGTTAAGATAAGACGTGTTAAAGGCTTTCACTGTGTTTTAGGCCTCTGTGGGGTATTGTAAATCCTTTCATTAGCCTTTTCCCAGTCTGCTTCCCAGGCATTTGTTTTCTAGTGGTTGCAGTTCATGTGGAAGGCTAAAGATGTTTTGTTCTCCTTCCTTGGCATTGTGATGTAAATTTTCTTGGCTTAAAAAACACTTTTTCCGATTCCACGCGAGCCTCTGTTGCAGGAGCCTTTTACTACGATCCTAAAAAAATGACTAACTCCGCATTGCTCTATTAAATGTATGAGAAATTGGCAGGATTTTGTCTCTAAGTGATGAAAATAATATCAGGTTATTTGTAAAAAAAAATAAATTAATTAAAAGAAAAAAAAAATATATATATATATATATATATATATATATATATATATATATGTTTTAAGGCGGCACGGTGGCTTAGTGGTTTAGCATGTTCGCCTCTCAGCACTAGGGATTCCCGGTTCGAATCCCCATCTGGGTGGAGTTTCTTCCCGTGTCCGCGTGGGTTTCCTCCGGCTTCTCTGGTTTCCTCCCACAGTCCAAAAACATGGATCAAGTCAATTGAGTTCTCCAAATTGCCCGATATAGAGTGTGTTTGTGTAAGTGAGTGTGTGTCCAGAGATAGATTGGCGTCCTGTCCTGGGTGTATCTGCCCAGCGCCCCAAAGGTTCTCCCCTGGATGGGCATGGGGAACCCCCCCGCGACCCTAATAGAGGATAAAGCGGAAGCAAATGAATGAATAAATGAATGTATGTTTTACAATCTTTCTAATGAAAGTCGAAAATGAGGGGCGACCACTAATCCGCTTTTCAATCTTCGAATTCAGTCTGCGGCGGGACGGCTACGCACAGACGTACGAAGGGCTGTCATCGACGACGAGAAGAACAAGGAGCCCCGCAACAGATGGAAGGAACCTCCACCTTCCCCAGTGTGTGAAGTGCATGCAGCGAGGCTGAATTCCATCGCCATGCAGTCAGGCTTGGATTAAATGACGGAAAAGAAAAAAAACGACAACTGTGGTAGGTTTTTACAAAAAGCTCACGACAGCGTAGTATTGAAGCTCATTATGTGAAAATATATTCACGTTTGTTTTAGTAGAACCTCCGGGGTTCACCATTTTTTCACCAACTGCTGATGCCATCTGTCTAGTTTGACATTGCCGCTCTCACCTTTTTCTTCGGTGTTGTACCCCAATAGGCCATTGTTTTTTAATTGGTGTATCAAATTCAAGTTCAGGTTTGAATCCCGATCTGGGTGGAGCTTCCATGCGAGCTCTCTGTGTCCGTGTTGCCGTGTTGGTGTTCTCCGGATTCTTCTGTTTCTTCCCGCAGTCTAAAAACATGAATTTGGGGTGAATCTAAATTTGCCCATATCTAAGTTCTATACATTGTCTGTGTGAGTGAGCTGGATGGGCATGGGTCTACTCCCCCCCCCCCCCCCCATGTGACCCTAGTATAGGAATTTTATTATTTAAAAGTCAAGAGGGCGGCACGGTGGCTTAGTGGTTGGCACGTTCGCCTCTCAGCACTAGGGATTCCCGTTTCGAATCCCAATCTGGGTGGAGTTTTCTTGTTCTCCCCGTGTCCACGTGGGTTTCTTCCGGGTTCTCTGGTTTCCTCCCACAGTCCAAAAACATGACTTAAGGTCAATTGAGTTCTCCAAATTGCCCCATGTAGAGTGTATTTGTGTGAGTAAGTGTGTGCCCAGCCTGTCCTGGGTGTATCTGCTGTTCTCCCCTGGATGGGCATGGGGAAACCCCCCTGCAACCCTAGTAAAGGATAAAGCGGAAGATAATGGATGGATGGATAAAAGTCAACATCATTGTACATCGTGATAAAAACGATAATCCTGCATAATAAAGGGGCAACCTGAATGTCTCGGTTTGGTTCCCAGTCCCACCAAGTACTACAGCTGAAAAGCCCTTGGAAGGCACCTAACCCCACTTGTTCTTGTGACGCTGTATACAAGGCTCCACTCAGTGCTCACTTCACTCAGTGTGTGTATATGTGTTTTACTGCACTGGACACAGTCCATGGACAGCATGGTGTGTTTGCACCATCATGATGTGAAAGCTTAAATAAACTTGGGGGTTGTATCGCTCTCCTCTGACGTTGTTGTTAGTTGCAATGCTGGGGCTGGTGTATAATTTTAGTTCCATTATAACTTTATTCTAACTGGAATCCTAACTTAGTCATTTAGAGGACGTGGTTCTAAAAGTCGTAGTTTAGGTAGTCTCAACACTGTATTACAAAACCATTGTTTTTATTTGCACACAAAACCATACTTTTAATTCTCCTTATTTCACAGACGAAAAAAAAAAAAAGCCTCCAGCCAGTTGTGACCTTGCGCTCATGTTTTCCCAGAATTCAGTTGCTCATTTCTGTTTATATCCACTCGAGTGTCTTAAAGTCTATTTATTTTTACCCCGCCTTGGGTGACCTTCCACCCAAAGCACCTTTTTAAAACCAAGAAACACAGACAGAACACATAATGGCTCTCTTCCTGCACCGTAAAGCCACACCAGCAAAGGCAATTAGAGTATCCATGGCAATGGGCCCAGCAGGCCAGCGGTGCTGTGAGCGTGCTCAGTTCGCGACTTCAAACAGAAATACGGGAGCCTCGGCGCAGAGGGCCTGGTTTGAGTTAGAGACCTCACTTCTCTTTCAGAAAGTGGAAGAAGAAGGAGGTGGCTTTTGGACTGTAAGGTCTGGATTTCATTACAGCCAATTATCTTATCTGTTTCATCTCAGGATAGACCCAGCGGGGGCAATGTTCAGACTCACGCTATATATATATATTTATATATATGTATAGTTGTGGTATGATTGGGATATGGGGCGCAGCTATGTCGGCGTCACTCACATCCTTCCTGCGTATGCGTACGCTTTTCTCCAGAGTCCTTCACATTTGTTTTCTCACATCGTATAACATTGTAAATTGGAGGTACTACTGAGTCCTTGGTATTGGGGGAGGACACATATCAGTGCATTTATAGTTTAAATTGGTGGGTTGCATCATGAAGAGCATCCAGTGTAATACCAGCTGAATATGTGGATCTTCTATCTTTAACAGGAACAGCCTGAAAACAAGACGGAGACAGAAGAAGCAGAACGAAGCGATGGTTTAAGGCTGCACGGTGAAACTGCTATAAAATTCATAATAATAATTCATTCATTTATTTATAATTCAATAATTAATTTTCTTCCGATTTATCCTATATTAGGGTCACGGGGGGGGTTCCTCATGCCCATCCAGGGGAGAACGTTTTCGGGCGCTGGGCAGATACACCCAGGACAGATCACCAATATATCACTGGACACACACTCACTCACACAGACACACTCTATATGGGGCAATTTGGAGAACTCAATTGACCTTGATCCATGTTTTTGGACTGTGGGAGGAAACCGGAGAACCCGGAGGAAACCCACACAGACACGGGAAGAACATGGAAACTCCACCCAGATTGGGATTGGGACCGGGAATCCCAATTGCTGAGAGGAGAACATGCTAACTACACATATATATAATATGGGAAGCGACCAGCAACCAGTAAAGTTCTCACAGAAAGCATTGCTTGCATTGGAGGAAAAAAGAGGTACAAACAGTAAGCGAGGTATCATATCCCCAGATTAACACTCCATAATGTTCTAAAATGTAGGCAGTCGTGACTTGTGGTTCTCTGGGACTGAATGTCCCTGTTTCGATTCCTGGTTTCACTAATTACTATGGCTGAAGTGCCCTTGGGCAAGGCACCTAACCTCAATTGCTCCCTGGGCGGCATGTACAGGGCTGCCCACCGGTCCGGGCATGTGTGTTCACTTCACTCAGAGTGTGTATCACTGCACGGATGGATTAAATGTGATTAAAGAGCAGAGTGGTACCACATATACATTCCTATGCACAAACAACCCCCACACGGATGTATAAGAGACCAGAATGCCATGGACTGCCACTTTCTCATCCCTCTCCACACTCCATCCCCTCTGTTCTCACTCCCTCTGTCATCCATCTCATTCCCTGTGGTCATCTCATTTTCCTTCCGACCTGCCTGAAAGACCCCGTCCTCACCACTCACACATTGTCCTTCGCCCTCGTTTTCTCTCTCGCACCTCTCGTTTTTCTCCATATTC
This sequence comes from Corydoras maculifer, assembly GCA_019802435.1. Classification (NCBI taxonomy): domain Eukaryota; kingdom Metazoa; phylum Chordata; class Actinopteri; order Siluriformes; family Callichthyidae; genus Corydoras; species Corydoras maculifer. Next base: position 215,093 of record JAFMOD010000753.1, read on the forward strand.
CTCTTTTTTCACTGGGGACTTCTCTGCTTTAACGACTGCCAACAGTTCATAACTAACACAGCTATATCATGGCTGCCCCCCCCCCTCACCCCTGCGATCGGTATCCCTCCATGGGATCACGCCACCTAAACAGCCCAAGAAGTATGAAAGTACGGAGGAGACATAAGAAAACAAACACGGCGTCCGCTTCTTAAGCTGAGCAGACACGCTCCCATGCAGTGGTCTAATTCGACGTAATGAACTGTGTCACAATCAGACTGCACTTAAGTTGGAGAATGTTACATTTCATTTACTCCAAAGTCAAACAGCAGTGAGGAAACGCTGAAGATAAACATTGTTAACAATAGCGGACTGCGTGACACAGAGCCACACCAAAAGGACGGCGGGGCCGCCGGTTTCTTCTCCATTAAACTCTGGCTGTTTTTGGGTTCTTTTCTCAGAACTCCGAGCCCACACAGAGACAATAAACCACAGGGTTACAGAAAGATGGACCGAAAGAAGGTCGTTCCAGAGCGAATACCTCAGCAATGATCATCAGTGCATTTACAACTCTGACCTGCAATACTGAGGACGTTAACATGCATTAATAAATTCATTCATTCATTCATTCATTATCTTCCGCTAATCCTCTATTAGGGTCGCGGTGGGGTTCCCCATGCCCATCCAGGGGAGAACGTCTCGGGCGCTGGGCAGACAGACCCAGGACAGGGCGCCAATCCATCGCTGGGCACACACTCACTCACACAGACACACTCTATAGGGGGCAATTTTTTGAGAATTCAATTAACTTGTTCCATGTTTTTGGACTGTGGGAGGAAACCGGAGAACCCGGAGGAAACCCACGCAGACACAGGGAGAACATGAAAACTCCACCCAGATAGGGGTTCGAACCGGGAATCCCTAGCGCTGAGAGGCGAACGTGCTAACCACTAAGCCACCGTGCCGCCGCATTAATAAATATCATATGTAATTTAAGAAATAGGGCGGCACGTTGGTGTAGTGGTTAGCAAGTCCGACTCTCAACGCTGGGGATCCAGGTTTAAATCCCAATCTGGGACGAGTCTCCATGTTCTGTCTTTGTCTCTGGGTTCCTCCAACAGTCCGAAAACATGGATTCAAGGTAATTTGGCTGATCTAAATTGTTCAAACTATATGTGTGTGTGTGTGTCCAGTGATAGATTGGTGCCCTGTCCTGGGTGTATCTGCCTAGTGCCCATAATACTCTCCCCTGGATGGGCATGGGCAGCACCCTGCATCCCCAGTATAGGATTAAGAGGAAGATAATACATGGATGAATATAAATAATAAACTTTAACATGAATTTTACCCAGTAACTAATTCCTTGCCTTATATATATATATCCCCATCTGGGTGGAGTTTCCATGTTCTCCCCGTGTCTGCGTGGGTTTCCTCCGGGTTCTCCGGTTTCCTCCGACAGTCCAAAAACATGGATCAATTAAATTGAATTCTCCAAATTGCCCCATATAGAGTGTGACTGTGAGTGTGTGCCCAGCATTGGATTGGCGCCCTGTCCTGGGTGTATCTGCCCAGTGCCCGAAACGTTCTTCCCTGGATGGGCATGGGGAACCCTACCGCGACCCTAATAGAGGATAAAGCGGGAGATAATAAATGAATAAAAATATATATATATATATATAGGACTTGACATGTCAGAGACTCATGGCAACTGTATAAAAACATTTTTGTATAAAAGTGTGTTTTTGCCAATAAACTTTATTTTTGAGGTTAATAAAGGTATTTTCTATGTATATTATGATTTATTGTTTTATTTACGGTTCCTTCTGGCTCCATTCTGTTATTTCCTCCACTTACCATATAGATGGACTTTGTAGTTCTACAATTCCAAACTGTAGTCCATCTGTGTTCTTGTTGTTGGTTCTCTGTTCTCTGTTGGTCAGGAGCATCACAGAACAGGTATCATTTGGGTGGTGGATTGTTTCTTGTCAGTTCTGCAGTGACACTGATGTGGTGAGGGGGTTTTAGTGCAGCAGTGCTGCTGGAGTTTCATTTCTCCACCTCAGTCACACTGCTGGGATAGGAATAATGCCCCCACCCAATAACCCCTGCTCTGAGGTGGTACTATTGGAGTTCTGAGCATTAGAACAGAGTACACAGTATGTACTGTAGAACACAAACAGATGGACTACAGAGTGGATTTGGAGAACTACAAAGTCCATCTTTACAGGAGATGGAATTGAGAACATGAAGAAACTTTGGAGTCGTATCGTATTGTATGTTTAAAACATGGCGACCAAAGATCTCTCAACTCAATGTCTTCCTCAGAATCGCTGTTTGTTCTTCCAGCCACTGGAGGGCAGTGAAACGCAAAATGGCGATCCTAGAGCAAGACAAACGATCAGCTGGATGTTTGTAACAATGTGGCTTCATATCTGCTTTGTGTAAAACCAACAAACACCTTATTAAAGTTCACGAGTTGATGCAACTGTAACCACCAACGTGTAAGAATTGTTTAATTGATTAATTATTTATATATATATATATATATATATATATATATATATATATATATATATATATATATATATATATATATATATATATGTATGTGTGTAGTGGCGGCACGGTGGCTTAGTGGTTAGCACGTTCTAGGGATTCCCGGTTCGAATCCCCATCTGGGTGGAGTTTCCATGTTCTCCCCGTGTCCACGTGGGTTTCCTCCGGGTTCTCCGGTTTCCTCCCACAGTCCAAAAACATGGATCAAGTTAATTGAATTCTCAAAAATTGCCCCCTATAGAGTGTGTCTGTGTGAGTAAGTGTGTGCCCAGCGATGGATTGGCGCCCTGTCCTGGGTGTATCTGCCCAGCGCCCGAGACATTCTCCCCTGGATGGGCATGGGGAACCCCACTGCGACCCTAATAGAGGATAAGCAGGAGATAATGAAAGAAATATATATATATACATATTATATAATAAATAAATATTTATATATATATATATATATATATATATATATATATATATATATATATATATATATATATATGCAATCACATCACATTTCATTATAATGTTTTTATTTTGTCTGTATTCAGATTATACGAATGAAATTTTCTGCTTTCAGTCTTTTAATTTGCTGAAACTGAGAGCAGATCGTTTCATTCTGTCTCTATCAGTGATTTTGTTGTTTGTTACGTCTTCAATGTTGTCTTTTGGTTTGTTTGTTGTGCGGTGCGTGGAATACAATTTTCATTTGGTCATTTATCCGACACTTTTATTCAAAGCGTCTTACAGCATCACAGCAACTCTGGAGCCACGAGACCTAAGAAACTTGCTCGAGGACCCACATTGGTAACATTGGGGATTTGAACCCACAACCTTCAGATTGATAGCCCAGCGCCTTAAACACTGAGCTACCACTCCCCAGTTTGGGAGACAAACTAAGGCTTTTGCTCAAAAAGTTAAAGCTTTTAAAACAAATGCAGCTTGTTATTTTTCTGTTGTGTGTAAAGTAAATCCATTCTCCATGTTCTCAGTTCCACTTCCTGTAAAGATGGACTTTGTAGTTTTACAATTCCACTCTGTAGTCCATCTGTTTGTGTTCTACAGTACATACTGTGTACTCAGTTCTAATGGTCAGAACCCCAGTAGTACCACCTCAGAGCAGGGGTTATTGGGTGGGGGCATTATTCCTATCCCAGCAGTGTGACTGAGGTGGAGAAATGAAACTCCAGCAGCACTGCTGCACTAAAACACCCCTCACCACATCAGTGTCACTGCAGAACCGATAAGAAACAATCCACCACCCAAATGATACCTGTTCTGTGATGCTCCTGACCAACAGAGAACAGAGAACCAACAACAAAGAACACAGATCGACTACAGGGTGTAATTGTAGAATTACAAACTCCATTTATATGGTAAGTGGAGGACATGGAGGATGGAGCAAGAAGGGGGCGTGTCCAAACGTTTGACCGGTACTGTATTATTATAAACATTTATATTAAATGTGGTTTAAATAATAATCAGATATTTAATAAATAACTTTTAGTTTTTTAAAGAGATTTAGATGATGTGAGCAGTTGGTAAACAATAAAAAGTCAGTTTTTTAATGAAGTAAAATGGTTCCTCTGTGGTTACCCTAGAACGTTGATTTAAACAGAAACGTCCCTCCAGCACCCGTCCATGCAACGTTTTTTTTTTTTATGGACAACTTCCTGAGGTCCCCGTATTAGATGGTTAGAGGAAAGGGGGCTGGGGAGGCAAGCGTGGCTGAAACCTTCAGCGCCATCTGATGAACAAAGCTGATTGGCTCCAGGTGCGGAGGGTTCAGCTTGCTGTCTGACTTCATTTCCTGTCGCGGCTTCTTCACACAACAAGGTTCAAGCAGCTTGCTCTCTCTTAGGGGAGTCTGGGTAATGTGAAGAATAAACTTTGCATCTCTCTCTCTCTCTCTCTCTCTCCCTCTCTCTCTCCCTCTCGCATTTCATTTTTTAATTTTTGAACTTTTTTTAGTTCGAGGTCTTTTATTGCCCAAAATAAAATGAGACGTGTATAAACAAAGCTTACAGAGTGCAAACGTCTTAATAAAAATTTTATGTTAACAATTTTAAAATACAGTGATAGATTGGCGTCCTGTCCTGGGTGTATCTGCCCAGAGCCCGAAACGTTCTCCCCCTGATGGGTAAGGATACTCTAATAGAGGATAAAGCGGAAGATAATGGATGGATGGAATTTTAAAATAAAAAAATGAAAATAGAGATGATTATTTAGAGAATAGGGCGGCACGGTGGCTTAGTGGTTTAGCATGTTCTCCTCTCAGCACTAGGGATTCCCAGTTCGAATCTCAATCTGGGTGGAGTTTCCATGTTCTCCCCGTGTCCGCGTGGGTTTCCTCCGGGTTCTCCGGTTTCCTCCGACGGTCCAAAAACATGGATCAAGTCAATTGAGTTCTCCAAATTGCCCCCTATAGAGTGTGTCTGTGTGAGTGAGTGTGTGTCCAGTGATAGATTGGCGCCCTGTCCTGGGTGTATCTGCCCAGCGCCCGAAACTTTCTGCCCTGGATGGGCATGGGGAACCCCACCGTGACCCTAATAGAGGATAAAGAGGAAGATAATGGATGGATGGACTTAGAGAATCAAAGGATTGTACAAAACGTGGACATGTAGAGTTAGAAGTTTGATCTAAGTAGCCACAATAAAGAAATAAAATAGTAATAAACAATATTAGAAAATAAATGTAAAAAATATGTACAGAATGTCTATATGAAACTACTGTAAATTTTTCAGATTAATCAAAATTAATAAAAAAAAAAAATTTGTATGTTTTTTATTTGGCACTGATTTTACTTTCAACACTTTTATATGACCATATATGTTTACACAAAATGAGACAGAAAGATTATGAAAGACAGATGAGACTGAGAAAGGATAAAAAAAAAAAAGAAAAAACGTGGGAAACAAAATAAGAATAAGTGAGAATGTGAGAGAGAAAGAGCAGAAGGTAGGAGGCAAAATTGGAGGCTGATGGGGAGTGGAGGTGACAGCCAGGGGGAGTGGAGCACCTGTTTTCAGCAGCGAGTGAAGGATGTTGGGAGTTTGACACATCTGCGCTCGGCCCTGCAGCACTCTCTCCAGAAGACTCTCCCTCTGAATTCCTGCTCACCTCTCAACCCCTTAACTGAAGTGTGCAGTCTCCCTCCTGATGACTCTGCTTACATTATCCGATCATTATCAGATTGGCGGTCCCTCATTGTCCGAGTGCTGGTGTAAACTCTGATAACTGAAATCAGAGAAGGTCTTTTCCGGATTTCAAGCCATCTTACAAAGGCTCCTGGATTTCAGCCCGGCAATCAGGTTATCCTGAGCATTTTAACCTGAAATCAAACCTCAGTCGACGTCCTGCGTGCGCTCACGTCCAATTTTCGAGCTTCGGGTCGTAATCGAGATTGACAAAAGGCAGAGATTTGTTGGGCTGCAACCACAAACCAAAAATACATACTTACAAGAACAGCAGCTGGAGAATGGGCCCAGAAGTGTGTTCCGTGGCCGCGGCGTCTCGAGGAAAACAACATTGTGCAGTTGGGAGGTTACTGGTGACAATGCCGGTGACTTTGTTGACACTGAGAGGACACTGAGAGGACACTAAGAGGACACTGAGAGGACACTGAGAGGACACTAAGAACCTGACGACTTGTCTCTTCCTAGAATTCATAAAACGTTCCAGCAGCCTTACACACTACAGGTTCTATTCATTTATTCATCCATCCATTATTGTCCACTTTATCCTCCACTAGGGTCACGGGGAGGTTCCCCATGCCCATTCAGGGGAGAACGTTTCAGGCACTGGGCAGATACACCCGGGACAGGACGCCAATCTATCACTGGATACACACTCAGTCACACAGACACACTCTATATGGGGCAATTTGGAGAATTCAATTGACCGTGATTCATGTTTTTTGGACTGTGGGAGGAAATTGGAGAACCTGGAGGAAACCCACGCGGACACGGGGAGAACATGGCAACTCCACCCAGATTGGGATTCGAACCTGGATCCCCAGTGCTGAGAAGAGAACATGTAAAACATGGATCAAGTTCAGTTGAATTCTCCAAATTGCCCCACATAGTGTGTGTTTGTGTGAGTGAGTGTGTACCCAGCGATAGATTGGCATCCTGTCCTGGGTGTATCTGCCCAGCGCCCGAAACGTTCTCCCCTGGATGGACATGGGGAACCCCCCCCAACTCTAGTAGAGGATAAAGAGGAAGATAATGGATGGATGGATGGATTAATTCGTACAGTTCACATTTTATTTTTTCTAATAAGTGAAAGACGGAACATAAACAGCAACCGGGCATTAAATTGTGTATTTTGTATTTACAAGGCCAGATCTGGTGGTTCTCACTTTATCGTTCTTGCTCTCTCGCTCTCGCTCTCGCTCTCTCGCTCTCTGTAATTCCAACACAGGACGGTAATGTTCTGCCAGTTAGTGCAGCTGCTGCAGCCCCTGGTGATATTACATAACCGTGGCCACAGCTAAAGGTAGTCCTTTGCCAGTTATTGCTTAAAGTCTTTGTGTTTTCTCAGAGCGCCGTTCCATGGTTTCGTTTGTGGATTATTTAAACACATTAAAAGAAAACGATCTGGATGTTTTAAGGTCTGATATGATCCGAGGCTCTCAAATAAAAATTAAAAGGTCTTACAAAATACATTAGTCCCAGGCCCACTGAGGTTACCAACGTGGGTTCTTGTGCAAGACCCAGTGCTCCAGGGGTGCTTTATGACCAACCCTGTGTTCTGACCCCAACCATCAAGTTGGGATATGTGTTTGTTGCTTTGGATAAAAGTCTCTGCTAAATGACCAAATGTAAATGTACAGCACAAAGGTCCTGTGTAAAATCTAGGCTCAGTTGGCATAATCTCCCCATGTCCACATGAGTATCCTCCAGATGCTCTCTCAATTTCTCCTACAGTCCAAGATTGTGTTAAGTGGTCTGATTGGTCTGATTGGTTTGATTGGCTGGCAAATCTATCCTGGATGTTTCACTGCAGGTTGCCCTATGAGCACCTGGTGAGGTTACTGCTAGTGAGGCTACTTACAAGTGTGTGTGTATGTATGTATGTGTATATATATATATATATATACATACATACATACACACACACACACACACACTATATATGTATATAATGGGCGGTGGCTTAGTGGTTTAGCACGTTCTCCTCTCAGCACTAGGGATTCCCGGTTCAAAGCCCCATCTGGGTGGAGTTTCCATGTTCTCCCCGTGTCTGTGTGGGCTTTCTCTGGGTTCTCTGGTTTCCTACCACAGTCCAAAAACATGGATCAATTCAATTGAGTTCTTCAAATTGCCCCATATAGAGTGTGTCTGTGTGCGTGTCGATGTAAGTTATTGTGTGCCCAGTGATGTATTGGCGTCCTGTCCTGGGTGTATCTGCCCAGCGCCCGAAACGTTCTCCCTTGGGTGAGCATGGGGAACCCCCCCACGACCCTAATATAGGATAAATATATATATATGTGTGTGTGTGTGTGTATGTATATGTAGCGAACCAATACCTGTTTGCACACTCACATTGTGGGGACCTCATATCGTTGTGGGGACATCAAACTGGTCCTCGCAATATGACTCCTTCAGTTATAAAGTGAAACCATGTTGTAGGGTTCAATTTATGGTTAGGTTAAGGTTTTGGTAACGTCACTTTATACAGGTTGGTGTTTAGATTTTGAACAAAATAAATAAAAGTGTGTGTGTGTTTGTGTGTGTCTATAATTCTGCAATCTGAAAGAGATTTAACTCTTATAAATGACTGGAGAAATATGGGATAAAGAAGATAAAAAAAACTCAAATCCCAAAAGAGAGACGGGCGCTTGACGCTGATGAGTAAGCATGGCTGACATATTTATTGCACCAGGGAAACCTCATATTCAGCCTTTGGTATGTCTTGGCTTCTGCCAAAGGACCTACAACCAGAAAATAAACGTCAATGTTCAGAGGAATATTTATAGGTCACTTTTACACCAAAGCTTCTGCTCAAGTTTCCTTGAAGGAAAACATTGATATTTTAAATCTTAGCCTCATGTTCCCAACTTTTAAGGTGCAAAAATTTAATAAGGACGAAAACGACTGAAATCGATCCAGCATTGAGTTTGATGGCAACACACGGTGGCAGGGTGGTTAGCATGACCACTGAGTGCTGGGGATCCAGGTTCAAATCTGGATCTTGGTGGAGTTTCCATGTTTCCTTGGTGTCCACGGCGGTTTTCTCCGGGTTCTCCGGTTTCCTCCCACAATCCAAAAACATGGATTGAAGGTAAATTGGCTGCTCTCAATTGCCCACATATAGTGTATGTGTGTCTGTGTGAGTAAGTGTGTTCTGTCCTGGGTCTATCTGCCCAGCGCTCGAAACGTTCTCCACTGGATGGGGATGGGACCCTAGGACCCTAGTACAGCATTAAGATAAATTAAATTAATTATTAAGAAGATAATAAAATGAGACGTCAAGTTTGTCTTTATAAATGTCCGATGATGTGGAAAATTTGTACAGAACTTGCAATTAAGTAAACTATTCAACTTTTTTATCCATCCATTTATCCTCTACTAGGGTCGCTGGGGGGGTTCCCCATGCCCATCCAGGGGAGAACCTTTCGGGCGCTGGGCAGATACACAGATCCATCTCTGGCAACACTCACTCACACAAACACACTCTATATGGGGCAATTTGAAGAATTCAATTGACCTTGATCCATGTTTTTGGACTGTGGGAGGAAACCGGAGAACCCGGAGGAAACCCACGTGGACACGGGGAGAACATGGAAACTCCACCCAGATTGGGATTCAAACCGGGAATCCCTAGTGCTGAGAGGAGAACATGCTAAACCACTAAGCCACCATGCCGTCCAACATTTCTTACCCCAGTATCACAGTAAGAAGGTCCTGGGTTTGATTCCCGGGGTTTGGGGTATTTTTTCCATCATTTATCAGTTTGTGAAGTTTTTCTCTTCATACTTTCATGCAGGCTCAGAGATGGAGGGTGAGCTGGCACCATGCTGAGGATGGAGACCCAGGCAGAGGTCGTCATCAGAACACAGCGAGCAACCATGATGGAGGTAAGACCGAGCAGATCCTGAGATTGTTCTACAGGTCATTTCAAACCATGTTAGTCCATTAACACCAAAGAGGAGGAGATGCTTTGGGTTGGACATTGTTCCAAATCCTAGTGGTTCTGACGTTAATGATGGGATTGTAATCTATTTTTATTGTGTGGTTGCTCTTTTTTGGTGTTTTAACTCCACATTGAACTAGTTTTGTATCATATCATGATTAAAAATATTAAAGTTGGCTTATAAGCAATATCACAGCATCTCTTTAACCTAGAATTGGTATGGCACATCAGTAGTCCTGCTGTCCTGTGATGTCACGGCTGTTAGATATTTTGACAGGCTGCTGTAATTATTTTATTAATTAATTTAGTTTTTTTATGGTTAAATTGACCATTTCCTACAAAATTTCACAAGCAGAATTAATGTAGGATAATGTCATTAAAAAAAAAAAATAAATAAATATATATATATATAGGCGGCACGGTGGCCATCTGGGTGGAGTTTCCATGTTCTCCCCGTGTCTGCGTGGGTTTCCTCCGGGTTCTCCGGTTTCCTCCAACAGTCCAAAAACATGGAACAAGTTAATTGAATTCTCAAAATTGCCCCCTATAGAGTGTGTCTGTGTGAGAGTGTGTGCCCAGCGATGGATTGGCGCCCTGTCCTGGGTGTATCTGCCCAGCGCCCGAGACGTTCTCCCCTGGATGGGCATGGGGAACCCCACCGCGACCCTAATAGAGGATAAGCGGAAGATAATGAATGAATGAATGAATATTTTATATATATATAAAAGTCTTTGTGTATGTGACAAGGTTTTTTTCTGGGATGGTGGATTATTTGAATGCCATGTAGATGTCCATACTGATCCAAACTCATTATATTACATAATTTTATAACATTATAGTGTGTGTATTTACATTTTTATTGTTTTTTATTTTAATGACTAGTCTCGCGTCCATATGTCGAGCCGTTTCTTTTCCATCCTTCTGTGACTGCAGCATAGATGTAATCACATGACTACAAACCAGAATGCATCGCAACACATGTTATTGTTGTGACATCTTACAGTAGAATCTAAAGCTTCTGCACCGACAGTCTTTGTTGGGATTACGTTCAGAATTATTTAAACTCAATCTGCTACTTAAGTTGACGATATCCTGGGTTTAAGCTTCAAGCTGCTTATTCGAGGTGATGATGTTTGTGATGCCAAACTGTGGAGGGAAAATTTGTTTTATGACAAAACAATGGAAGGTGGTGCGGTGGCTTAGTGGTTTAGCATGTTCTCCTCTCAGTGCTAAAGATTCCCGTTTCGAATCCCAATCTGGGTTGAGTTTCCGTGTTCTTTATGTGTCCGTGTGGGTGTCCTCTGGGTTCTCCGGTTTCCTCCCACAGTCCAAAAACATGGATCAATGTCAATTAAATTTTCCAAATTGCCCCATATAGAGTGTGTCTGTGTGAGTGAGTGTGTGCCCAGTGATAGATTGGCGCCCTGTCCGGGGTGTATCTGCCCAGCGCCCGAAACGTCCTCCCCTGGATGGGCATGGGGAACCCCACCGCGACCCTAATAAAGGATAAAGCGGAAGATAATGGATGGATGGGGGGGGGGGGTTCCCCATGCCCATGCCAATCCCTATCCATGGGAGAACGTTTTGGGCGCTGAGCTGATACACCCAGGACAGGAGGCCAATCTATCACTGGACACACACTTACACACACAGACACACACTATATGGGGCAATTTTGGAGAATTCAATTGACCTTGATCCATGTTTTTGGACTGTGGGTGGAAACCAGAGAACCCGGAGGAAACCCACGCGGACACGGGGAGAACATGGAAACTCCACCCAGATGGGGATTCAAACCGGAAATACCCAGTGCTGAGAGGAGAACGTGCTAAACCACTAAGACACCGTGCCGAAAATTAATTTGCATTATAATTGTCTTTGAAGCCACGTCCCGAATGCCACGTATGAATATGACGAAGACGTCTCTAAGGCCTGTATTTGATCATCGCCGTGCAGAATCCGGTTAAATTCAGACAAAACAAGGTCTTGTAATACCGCAGAGACGGAATGGCGACGTGGAGTCTTTCGTACACGTGCGGATATGTTTATTAACTCCGGATTGCAAATCTCATTGAATTAAATTTGCCTTCACACAGGATTACAGAGCGCCTCGCCCCTCGGCCGTGCGTTTGTGCGAGGCTAGATTTGTGCGCTGTCACTTTCCGGCACATCAGTCGTGAGTTTCATAATTCAAATATGTCCCCGTCTGCCACGTCTCCTTACTCAAAAAGCCCAGGACGGGGTCAGATGTAGGCAGCAAATGCAATAGCGGGGCAAAAATGAAGCCTTGATGGGAAACGAAAGCCCGGCAAGTTGAGGACGCTGCGGGCTCCGAGGCAATCTGTTGGTAATTTCTGTCGATCCGTTTAAGCAGAGCACCACGCTATTTGACTTCCCTCCAAGAGCTGAAGTATAACACACTCTGTGGGGGCCTTTTGAAGTTCTGCGAACTGATGACAGCGCTGTCAGAAGACAGAGTCGTCTCTTCTTTCAAGGCTTTCCTGCACGCAGTGGAGCAAATCCAGCCTCCAGTTCAATACACATTCCGCCGCTGCAAGTCCGATTCAGCGGCCTATAAATAGAACAGGGGACTCAAAAGATCCAGACTTTCTGACTGGGGCTTGGAGTACGGTTGGCGAGTACCACGGCCGGGATAGGCTCGTGTTAACGGATTGGGGGGGTCGCGTGGTTTTTCAAGCGCATAATACGTGTTTTTGTGCTATTTATAAAGCGAGTACAGGTTCGCACTCGTTTCCGATGGGGATCAGGTGGCCGACTGGGGGTTTCCAGCTGCCACGCCGAACGGTCAGCAGTGAGCCTGGCGTATAACCGCCGTCCAACACCCGATTCCAGAAATACCGCCTCGGTAAACACGCCGGGCTTTAGGTAGTGGCTTTATGCAGGAATGAGCTCGATAATGTTGCTCTTTTCTTTCCCCTGTTGAGTTTTTCCATCACTGCGTCGCTGCCTGGTCTCCCGTATCCACATGAAACGAACCCAAATCCTGCAGGATTAGAGCGAAAAATGCCAATAGAAATAACCGGGACGAAAAACACACACGGCGTCCCACAGTCCTGTCCCGTCCCCCTTTCCTTTCCCAAAGCTCGAGTGAAAAAAAAAAAGAATCTCGCCCGACTCTGAGTCACCCACCGAGCGGCTTCTGGAAAATAATATTTATTCTTCATCGTACAGTCCTTTTGTACAACTCTGCTTTGTTCTTTTGCAGCAAAAATTCCCGTACACTTGCACTAAACCACACACTGTCCCAGTCATGGGGAGGAGAACAAAGAACCTCAGAACCTGCCATTTTTATGCTTAGTGCATCTTTTTTTGAGCATAAAAATCAAGGGACACTCACGTTATCGTTCAGGGAGGTTCTATTTTTACATGTCTTAACTTTTTTGTTCACACTAAGGAAGAAAACGGCACCTCACTTTCATCCAGGGCTCAGATCTGGGGCCATTTCTCTTCTGAAGGAATTTCAGGGCCTAATTGAATTCCCTGCTCAGCTGGAGTCAAGCAGGTTTGGGTTTCTGTTTTGGCACACGGAGCTTAATTAACCAGTTCATCATGCAGGGTTAAGCTGTCATGAAACCTTCCTCCTTCAACCCCGCGCTCCTTTCCATTCTGCTTTGGATCATTAGTCTATTTCTGGTGCTGACGCCTGAAACTCAATCAGATCTGCTGCTGCGCCTCGGAATACGGAGATAAGACCAACGTGCTTAAGCGCTAAATAATTAAGATTTATTATGCGGAAACTTAAAGGCGTACGGTACCTCGAAACGGGTCACTGATGAGTCATGACGTCCAGATCAGCGATGGAAATAATAATAAAACGATTTGTCGCACTGATTATATCATTTTTTAGTGGTTTAGCATGTTCTCCTCTCAGCGCTGGGGATTTCCGGTTCGAATCCCAATCTGGGTGGAGTTTCCATGTTCTCCCCGTGTCCACGTGGGTTTCCTCCGGGTTCTCTGGTTTCCTCCGGTTTGCTCCATATAGAGTGTGTTTGTGTGAGTGAGTGTGTGCCCAGCGATAGATTGGCGCCCTGTTCTGGGTGTATCTGCCCAGCACCGGAAAAATTCTCCCCTGGATGGGCATGGGGAACCCCCCCCCCCTTCCCGCGACCCTAATATAGGATGAAGCGGAAGATAATGAATGAATGAATGTATAATGTAATGCCCGGGCGGCACGGTGGCTTAGTGGTTTAGCATGTTCTCCTCTCAGCACAAGGAATTCCCGGTTCGAATCCCCATTTGGGTGGAGTTCTCCCCGTGTCTGCGTGGGTTTTCTCCGGGTTCTCCGGTTTCCTCCCACAGTCCAAAAATATGGATCAAGTCAATTGAATTGAAATTGCCCCATATAGAGTGTGTGTGAGTGAGTGTGTGCCCAGTGATAGATTGCCCCCCCCTGTCCTGGGTGTCTGCCCAGTGCCTGAAACGTTCTCCCCTGGATGGGCATGGGGAACCCGCCCACGACCCTAATATAGGATGAAGCAGAAGATAATGGATGGATGGATAATGTAATGCATCAGTTATTGGAATAAGACGTCTAACAGATTTAGACGTCTAAGTCTCGACTATCTCAAAGTTCAGAGTACAAGTGGTTTAAACTTTTCGTAAACCTTGGGATTTTTGGGACGTTACAAAACCTAGATTCTCGAACCCGCTGCCAATCAAGCCGAGATGAACATGGCGTGCGTTTGGATTCCTGCACGTCTCTGAGCCGGAGTCTCTTCTCATACCTCTCACCGTCAACGCTGGTGATTTCCAGACCCGGCTTTTAAAGTTCCCAGATTGCAGTGTCTTCCCCGGCCACAACTGAAGGGCCGAATCACCCCGCTTAATCTCACCCACGGCGGAAAAACAAGAAGAGAGCTTTCCGCTAATCAAACGCTAGACTGCAAAGAGCAACTGAACGGCTCGACGGCTGATGAGTCGACTGTGGGAGCGCTGGAGGAAGAGCGGCGTTTTTAATACCACCTTCACTTCAGCCACGCACAGAGGAGATCTGTTCTGCAGGCCTCGCGTTGCGGCTGCTCGTGTAAGCAGATCTGCGGCGTTTGACCCGTGCTGGTGGGAGGGAAATCAATGTGCTGATTAGAAGAGTGGCTCGGATTTCTGATTAAAACCACAGCGTGCAACAAACACAGAAACTTCAGTCAGCCGGCTGCTGCGAGGTCAACTTCCCGAAATCCCTTCACTTTACCGTCAGAAAATCACTTGTGAATTTTTTTTTTAAATGGCAGCGTTTTGAGGAATGAGAGTCGTAACAGGATGATTATAAAGTCACTCAGTTAAATCCTAAAACCAGTCAACTATCCATCCATCCATTATCTTCAGCTTTATCCTCTACTAGGGTTGCAGTGGTGGGGGGTCCCCATGTTCATCCAGGGGAGAACGTCTTGGGCGCTGAAACAGACACACTCTATATGGGGCAATTTGGAAACAGGGTGCCAATCACAGGACAGGGTGCCAATTTATCGCTGTGCACTCACTCACTCACACAGACACACTCTATATGGGGCAATTTGGAGCATTCATTTGACCTTGAGCCATGTTTTTGCATTGTGGGAGGAAACCGGAGAACCCGGAGGAAACCCACGCGGACACGGGGAGAACATGGAAATTCCAACCATATTGAGATTCGAACCAGATACCACTAAGCCACCGTGCCGCCCCCAGTAAATTATTAAAACATTGAAATACATACAGCATGGGGATGTACGAATCCCAGGCTGGTTGGAGTCTCCATGTTCTCATGGGTTTTTTTTCTCCCACAGTCCAAAAACATGGATTCAAGGTTAATTGGCTGCTCTATATTGCCCCTATATAGTGTGTGTGAGTGAGTGTGCCCAGCGATAAATTGGCGCCATGTTTTGGGTGTATCTGCCCAGCACACAAAACGTTCTCCTCTGGATGGGCATGGGGAACCCCCCCAAGTGACCATAGTCCCTAGTATAGAATTAATCAAAGGATAATGAGAGAGATGTCCCTGTAATGTTGCTGTATGGTGGTGTAAGGTCATTATTGGATGGTTGGATGTCTCAAACGGAGTGCTTCAGCTGACGCTTTTCTTTAAAGTCACTTGCAAGTGTCAGAGCTCGGGGTCGGCCATAATACCGTCTCTGGAGCAATGAGGGTTAAAGGCCCTGCTCAGCTTCAGTGGATCTCGAATGATATCAATTGAACCCACAGCCTTCTGAATGATGAGCCAATACACTAACCACTGAGCTCATATTGAAGAACTTGATCTCCAGCCCTGTAAACATGAACATGAACAGACTTTGCACCCAGGGCCTCTTGCCGTTCAGGATGAGTGAGCAGACGTTCCCACAGACACTCCGAAACCTTATAAAAGGTCTTCTCAGTATAGAGGAAGCTGCTAACGCTGCTATAAAAGAGGACCGAGTTGGAATGGGATGCCGTAAAAGCTCCTGTATATATAATATGTGGGTGTCTCAACCCTTCAGTTCGTGTGGTGACCCTGTGAGAGCCTTTTTGTCCGTTTGCACTCTGCGTACGTGTGAAGTAAGAAATGTGTGAAGGTTCTACTGACGTTATATATTAGGACTTTAAAAAGACATATGCTGCCATCAAACAACATTTTCTCTCCAGGTCTGCAGTTAACGTGGCGAATAAAACTTAATATCACGAACATCCAGTTATGTAATGTGAACTGCGCTGAGGTAAAATATCAAAAACTACTCGAGTCTGATGTTTTGGGACACTTTGGGGGGGAAAAAATGGTAACATTTTAAAATATATTTTTATATATACATTTTTTCATATACAAACTCTGCTACATATACAGTGTAGACCAAAAGTTCTCAACTGGTCTTCACTTTGTCTTCCTACCTCCAAACATCATCACAAATATGAAGTCAGTAACCGGCCAACAAATGGTGGTTACCATGGCAATAAGAATGCTATGTGCGTCTGACACGCACCGCTCTCTGTCTCTTGTATAAAATTCTAAATCAGATAAGCATTAATTAATTTTTTTTTTTTTAATAATATTTTTACACGCGGTACGGTGGCCTAGTGGTTAGCACGTTCGCCTCTCAGCACTAGGGATTCCCGGTTCGAATCCCCATCTGGGTGGAGTTTCCATGTTCTCCCCGTATTTGCGTGGGTTTCCTCCGGGTTCTCCGGTTTCCTCCCACAGTCTAAAAACATGGAACAAGTTAATTGAATTCTCAAAAATTGCCCCCTATAGAGTGTGTCTGTGTGAGTGAGTGTGTGCCCAGCGATGGATTGGCGCCCTGTCCTGGGTCTATCTGCCCAGCGCCCGAGACGTTCTCCCCTGGATGTGCATGGGGAACCCCACCGCAACCCTAATAGAGGATAAGCGAGAGATAATGAATGAATGAATGAATATTTTTACAAGCCAGAACGTGTCCATGACCCACTTTTGGGTTGTGACCCAACAGTTGAGAATCGCTGGTGTATAATAAATTCTAAATAAGGGCTGAAGTCTGTGTGTGTGGTGTGGTGTGGTGTTTGTGTTTGTGTGTTTGGTCCCTAAACAAATTTAACTGTTGCTTCGATTTTCGTGACAATTAACAAACATGCTCTTTAGGCGCCTTTAAAGGTTTATGTAATCTTTACAAACACCAAGTAGCGGCCTAATTGGTTGTCTATAAGCGTTCCTAAGCGAGCCGTGAACCGCGTACCTCGCAGCTTGATTTAGGGCGTGTGTGTGTATCTTTGTATCTTTGTTTCATGTGTGTGTTTTGGGTATCACGTGCAATAAAGCAATCAGTGCGTCACTTGCCATTCCCTTTAAAAACCTTGTGCGATCTGACTTTGGCGGATTGCTATTTAAACAGCGCAGCGCCACCAATTTAGTGGTAATGGGGACACAGGCGACGCGGTGGCTTAGTGGTTAGCACGTTTGCCTCTCAGCGCTAGGGATTCCCAGTTCGAATCCCAATCTGGGTGGAGGTTCCATGTTCTCCCCGTTTCCGCGTGGGTTTCCTCCGGGTTCTCCGGTTTCCTCCCACAGTCCAAAAACAAGGATCAAGTCAATTAAATGCTCCAAATTGCCCCATATAAAGTGTGTCTGTGTGAGTGAATGTGTGCCCAGCGATGGATTGGCGTCCTGTCCTGGGTGTATCTGCCCAGCGCCCGAAGCGTTCTCCCCTGGATGGGCATGGGGAACCCCACCGCGACCCTACTAGAGGATAAAGACGAAAGATAATGGATGGATGGATGGATTGACAATGGGGACACCATTTGCAGGAAATGTCATCACAAGCCTTGGCGAACTATTGGATTGGATGATGTACCTCACAATAAATAAAAACAAACATAAAATATAAATTATATAAAGTCGCTTTTAATGCAGTAATCAGCATCGCATCCATCAGTCAACAAATACAGACTGCAATTTTAGTCGACATTCAAAAGGCCTGTTAACTCTGGATTCACCAGATAGTTCATCAATTAAATCTCAATATTAAATCTCAATATTTCATTGGAATCAGGATTACGGAGCTCCAGTGGCCTGAGGTCTTTAGTAAGACCTCAACGCTGTGAGATCGCCGGGTCATAAAATGGGAGGCATACTTTCAGCGGCAAAATACAGTGTTGGTGGCTTACTAAAGACCTCAGGCCACCGGAGCTCCGTAATCCTGATTCCAATGAAATATTGAGATATACTATCAGCGGCAAGATCCAGTGCGAACCACCCTCATCCACATTCGATAATCCCGGTCTGATCCAGTGCTCCGTGGACCTTTTTTAAACCTCCTCTGACCCGAGAGGATGTGAGGGTTAACCTCCTCCTGTCCAAAAACACCCCCGACTCCCCGAAGCCATGTCCCTGTGTCCAACAGCTCAGTCCGACCTGACCTGGAGCTCCCCCCTCCTCCCCCTCACTGACCAACCAGACAACCTGTATGTGTATGCCTGTGAGTTTGTGTGTATATGTGTGTGTGTGTGTGTGTGAGAGTTCAGGTTTGGGGGGGTGGGGGTGGAGGGGGGGTTAATGCTTCACAGATGTGGCGAGATTGAAGGCTATCCGCACAGATAAAGCCATAAAAAAAAAGAAAAGGAATGACTTTCAAGGCACAAAGTAGTAATAGATATTAAACATCATTATGGGGGTCACTAAGGTGCATGAAGATTAGCAATATCAGAAAGGAAGAATGTGTATTCGGGGGTGGGGGGGTGGAAGGGGGTTTTAGAGAGAGACAGAGAGAGAAGGCTCTCTTTTCGACATTTGCTCAGGGATATTTAGGTTCGATTTTGGGTTAAACGTAACCCTCTTAGCCGTCCTGTTCCAGAAAATGATTCTTTCCCGTTTCACCTTAAATGTTGGCCCCTCATGAGGGAAAACCATGAAAGCGTTACGAAGAAAAAGCAGTTTAGATTCTCAAAGATACGTCCCTTATTAGATTTAATCCACTTTTTGGAGTTCATTATTACATTACGGAGAGTTTACATTTTTGGATCCAAGCGTCAGCTAAACTAGATAATCACTTTATACTGAATATAAAAAGATTAAAAAAAAAAAACAACTTCACGTATTTTGACATAAACGATGGATGAACATGAAACACACACGGACCTCTTTTCCAATACTTTCACCCTTTACTTCAGAACTCTACAAACCTGAAAAGGCAGGATCATGACCCAGATGATCTCATGGCTGCGGCGGTGATGTCGTCTTAGTTAATAATAAAAGGTTTTGATGAAACACCACCAAACACCGGCAATAAAAACACACCGTGTTCCGTTTTACTGGAGCCAGGAGTTTCATCAGTGTAACTCTGTGAGACAGCTTTATGTTCTGGTGCCGCTACTGTAACGGAACCGCACTCTGTCTTCAGATTTGTTATTTGCCCGGGCCCACGTCCACTGGGCTGCTTGTGTGCCGAAAACCAACTAGACCCCAGTGAGGCCGAAAACCAACTAGACCCCCCCCCCCCCCCGCTGATCTGCCGTGTTGACATGTCCATACTGTCAATGTGTGTACGTTTTGTTTTAAAGACGAACCCTAACCCGCTGTCCTGAATGCCCTCATAGTCATTCATTATCTTCCGCTCCATCCCCTATTAGGGTCGCGCGGGGGGGGGGGGGGTTCCCCATGCCCACGCAGGGGAGAACGTTTCGGACGCTGGGCAGATACACCCAGGACAGGGCGCCAATCTATCCCTGTGCAGACACTCACTCACACAAACACACTCTATATGGGGCAATTTGGAGAACTCAATTGACCTTGATCCATGTTTTTGAACTGTGGGAGGAAACCGTAGAACCCAGAGGACTGGGTTTAGTCAGGTACATTTACTAACCTTATGTTGGTTCTAGGGCGGCACGGTGGTTTAGTGGTTTAGCATGTTCTTCTCTCAGCGCTAGGGATTTCCGGTTCGAATCCCCATCTGGGTGGAGTTTCCATGTTCTCCCCGTATCCGCGTGGGTTTCCTCCGGGTTCTCCGGTTTCCTCCCACAGTCCAAAAACATGGATCAAGTCAATTGAATTCTCCAAATTGCTCCATATAGAGTGTGTCTGTGTGAGTGAGTGTGTGCCCAGCGATGGATTGGCGCCCTGTCCTGAGTGTATCTGCCCAGCGTCCGAAACGTTCTCCCCTGGATGGGCATGGGGAACCCCCCCCTCCCCCCCCGCGACACTAATAGAGGATAAAGCGAAAGATAATGGATGAATGAATGAATGAATGAATGAATGTTGGTTCTAGCAGCTGTTTTCAGATTTTCTTGGATGTTTTCGATGAACCCTCAGATTCTCACTCATGCTGGGGCAATTCCAAAAGCTCTCAGCTGGCATTTCTTGAAATAGCTCCTGATGGATTTTGAGGTGTGTTGTGGATTATTTTCATGTCGTCGACGCCGGTCTCCTCTCACTGACCTGCTGGAATTCGAAGCCTTCCAAACTTCCATCATCCATACGGTGTTTCCTGTTTCACTGGTTGCCCCACAACCACAAAGTCTAAGAGACATATTCTCTCTTCACAGTTCTCTTACCAGTGCGGTTCTCTTTGTTACACAGCCAGAACCAGTGCTGCTCTATACTTAAGTACAATTTGAGAGTGTGGCGTGTTTTCGTTAAATCTTCACTTTATTCTTCGTAACCGCGACATTTCAGATCTAAATGTTGAACGTTTATTTATTTGACAGCGTTCTTTACTTTTATGATGACACTTGAACACTGTGGATATATAATATAACAACACGTTGTTAAAGAGTAAACCAGTGGTTTCCACCCTTTTAGCTTGGATTGACTTACAAAGTGGGCGGCATGGTGGCGTAGCGGTCAGCACGTTCGCATCTCAGTACTGGGGTTTTGGGTTCGAATCCCGGTCTTGAGGGCGTTTCCATGTGCTCCAAGTGTCCACGTGGGTTCTCTCAGGGTTCTCCAGTTTCTTCTCACAGTCCAAACACATGAATTCTATGTGAATTGGCTGCTCTAAATTACCACGTCCCACGTCCACTACAGTTACCCACGTGGGTCCTTGAGCAAAACCCTTAACCCTTATTACTCCAGGGGGTGCTGTATCAACCCTGTGGTCACTTTGTAAGTCGCTTTGGATCAAATGTCAAATGTACCTCTACATACTGTAGTCTGTATGAGTGTGTGTGCCCAGTGATGGATTGGCTCCCTGTCCTGGGTGTATCTGCCCACTGCCCAAAACATTCAACTCTGGATGGACATGTAAAACCTTCCCCGTGACCCTAGTAGATGTCTTATGAAGAGCAGAATATAGTTCATCAGATCTTTGCCTTCTTCTTTCTGCTGGTTCCATTAGCGGTGCCAACATCTGATCATTCTTCTCCAACTCGTCCTTTTCTAGGTATCCTCCTCGTCACTCGTCCCACCAACCACTACATGTCCTCTCGTACATCCATAAACCTTTATTTTGGCCGTCCTTTCCTCCACCGACCTGGCGGGTCCATACTTAGCATCCTTTGGCCAATATAAATATCATCCCTTCTTTATCCCTCCTCCACTTGTCCACACCACCTCACTTTTGCTTCCATGGTTTTGTCCCCAAAACTTCCAACCTTTCATGTCCCTCCCATAAACCTTCTATATCTAAATCTTCTACATCCACTTCACTCACAATGAGACTCTCAGCGTCTTCATCTCTGCTACTCTCAGTTCCATTTTCTGCCTTTGGTCAGAGCCACCGTCCCGAAGCCGTTTTTTACGCTCCGGCAGATACTCGTCTCCACCACAAGTGGAACTTTTTTATTTTATTTATTTATTTATTTTTTTATACAATAGTACTGTCTTAGGGCAGCTTCAGAGTTTTAAACCTAAAACCCAAAGATCAAACTGAATTGACAGTGACCAGAAAAACTTCCCGGTGTTTTTGTTTTAAAAGGAAGACCACTTGTGAGGACCGAGGCTCATGAGGGACCGTGCATATTGTGTATATAATCAAGTGTCAATGTAAAACCCAAGAGTATGTTGAATGAGTATGATTACCCTCTGTAAGTCTCACTCCGTGGCATCCACCCCTGCAAAATGGTGGAATCCTCTTCCCAAATCTGTCCGTAACTCAGAATCACTGAACAGTTTTAAAAAAAGACACATCTCTTTAACAAATACCTGTTGTAAAAAAAAAAAAAAAAAAAAAAAAAAAGGGGGGGGGGGCGTGTGCCGCGGCATCGAATAACATTCAGCTTTGATGAATTTACAGTATAGTTGGTTTTTTTCATAGCTTCTGACTTGTGGTGTTCTCATTTGTAAGTCGCTTTGGATAAAAGCGTCTGCTAAATGACTAAATGTAAATGTAAATGTAACCTGATAAAGGGGCAGTCATAGACTTTTGGTTAAATAACCTGTCTTGCCAACCGAAGGTCCCTGGTTCGATTTCCAATCAGCTATGGCTGAAGTTCCCTTGGGGAAGGCACCTAACCCCAATTTCTCCCCAAGCACCGTATATAAGGTTGCCCACCGTGTGCTTACTTCACTGTGTGTGTGTGTGTGTGTGTGTGTGTGTGTGTGTGTGTGTGTGTGTCACTGCACTGTAGGTCAAATAGATCACTTTACTTTGGTCCAATAAATTAATTTTGTTGGAAATCCCTTTAATTCTCGGTGAGAATGAAGGAGATCAAGGGTCTTGCAGTAACATCCTGACTACAAACCTGCTGGTCCAATAAAAATCAGGTTCCGTCCATCAGAACCGAGTGTGAGGTTGAAATGAGTTCAATCATCAAAGTGGCTTTGATCCTCAGTAAAGATTAAAGTGCTCTGAGGTCATGGCTGTGGCATTCGGGCTGCGTTGTCGATCACCTTAATCAGGAGCCGATACAAAACCCAAAGGGCTGTCACATGACGTATCCAAAATCAGAACAGGTACGCGATCTGTCCTTAAATAAACGTGGCTCTTCATTCATTCATCTGTTCCGGGATGAAAATTGGTATTTTTCGTTTTGGGCAAAGGCGTCGGTGTAAAGCGGATCAGGGCCTCGCTGCAGTCGGGCCCCGGTCTTTAAAGCGCTCACCCTGCTAACACTCATCGTGAAGGAGATAAAGCGGCTTCCTTTGAACTCCTTTAGATATGAGTGCTGCAATACCACCTCCCCGACTCCCCCTCTCTAACCCCCGGGTCTTATCTGCTCTCGCTGAAGAGGGAGGCTCAAACCCTTACAGAGGGTCGAGATAACAGTACGGACAATGTGAGCCATCACACTGACAGGTTCATAAACTCAGCCATTCATCTCACTATAGATGAGGTGAGTGTGTTAAGTATCTCTCGACAAGATTCCTTCAGGGCTGGCACTCATCACGGAATGAATTCCTCCGATTTAGTCACCTTACCACGGTATAACATTACATTACATTTATATAACATATAATTACATTTATATAACATATAATTACATTTATATAACATATAATTACATTTATATAACATATAATTACATTTAATTAACATATAATTACATTTATATTCACATGGAAAGGTGTTTGTCCTAAACAGGAATTCAAGGCAGGAATATTTAAGACAGCCATTACCACATAGTAAAGTTTGCATTTGCATGTTCTCCACAGAGCAGTAGCTTGGTGGTTGGCATGTTCGCCTCTCAGGTTTGTCCGGTTTCCTCCCACAGTCCAAAAACATGGATCAAGTCAATTGAATTCTCCAAATTGCCCCATATAGAGTGTGAGTGTGTGTGTGCCCAGCGATAGATTGGCGCCCTGTCCTGGGTGTATCTGCCCAGCGCTCGAAACGTTCTCCCCTGGATGGACATGGGGAACCCCCCCCACGACCCTAATATAGGATAAAGCAGAAGATAATGAATGAAAATGAATGAATGAACTAGAGGTGTTCGTTCGGGGTGTGAGGAAGAACTTAGAAACCTGTGCAGACATGGGGAGAACAGGCAAAACCACATGGAAAGGTGTTTGTTCTAAACAGGAATTTAAGGCAGGAATATTTTGCTGTGGGGTAAGACAGCCATTACCACATAGAAAAGTTTGCATTTGCATGTTCTTCACAGAGCAGTAGCATAGTGGTTGGCATGTTCGCCTCTCAGCGCTGGGGATCCAGGTTCGAGTACCGTTTTGGGTGGCATTTCCATGTCCTCCGTGTTCCTCCATGTCTACACGGGATTCCTCATGGTTTTCCGTTTTCGTCCCATAGTCCAAAATTGCCCCTATAGAGTGTGTTTGTGTGCGAGTGTGTGTTTGCCCAGCGTCAGATTGCCCAGCACTCTGTCCTGGGTGTATCTGCCCACATCCCCAAATGTTCTCCCCTGATGGGCATATGGATGACCTCCCCCACCACAGTTTGGGACTAAAAGTTGATGAATGAATGATTGTTTTCTGAATGTTTTTTTCCCCAACATTACAAAAACATGCGGGAGGCACAGTGGCTTAGTAGTTGGCATGTTCTCCTCTCAGCGCTAGGGATTCCCGGTTCGAATCCCAATCTGGGTGGAGTTTCCATGTTCTCCCCGTGTCCGTGTGGGTTTCCTCCGGGTTCTCCAGTTTCCTCTCACAGTCCAAAAACATGAATCAAGGTCAATTGAATTCTCCAAATTGCCCCATATAGAGTGTGTTTGTGTGAGTGAGTGTGTGAGAGTAATGTATTGTATTAGGGCCCCTCCCTGGGACCCTAATACATTACATTACATTTTATTTGGTCATTTATTGGACGCTTTTATCCAAAACGACTTACAAGGTGAGCACAGGGTTAACCACAACATCCCTGGAGCAATGAGGGTTAAGGGTCTTGTAGGGTTAAGGGTCTTCAGATTGGTAGCCCAACAGCATCAGTGTCTGACCTCCTTATCTTTCTGAATAAAGTGAAATGTTTTATGGACACCCTCCAAAAAAATCTGTGAAGCCACAACGGGAGGACTAACCTGTACAGTACGTGTCCTGATAATTCAAAGAATTCAACAAAAGGACGTGTTCCGTCCTCCGACTTGCTCTGGATGGGCCGGTCCGCTATGAGCATGCCGGAGATGCTGTGCTGAAATAAAAGCGTGGTTGGCGTCGTCAGCTCTTCTTTTTTCGTAAGTCAGGGTGGTCCATTTCCGCGCTCACAATCCGCGTCTCTACCCCACAAGCTTGCCAGTACTGTCCCATGCCGCCTGTGCGGTAACCATGCACGGAAAGAATAACAACCATGAGCCATTACCGCCTCGTACTCCGACGCCCGCTCACACTTTGGGTTTTTTCAACAGTGGAACGTTGAAAAGCGGGATAATGAACCCGATTCCTCAGACCGTCCCGTGTCTAGAGCGTATCGTGAGACGGTTGTGGCATAACAACCGCGATGACAGGCCAGACGCGGACAGGACCGGACAGGCCTCTCAAAGAAATCAGCGTCCTGGTTCCGGTCCCAATTAAGCCCGTTATTGGGAACCCATCACATCCCATCTCCGTGACCGGAGGGTCCGCGAGGACCGGCCTGAAGACTGCTAAATGAGCCAATCGCTTCTCATTCCAGCTCCTAATCACATTAAATGAGTCACCCCAAGTCTATTATTATCAAAGGTGACCACAGGGCCTGCCGCTTTCATATTGCTCTAGCAGCAGTATCCTCCGAGGACACGTTCCCCTTTTATGTCCCGGATGATGTCATCTCCGAGTGTGCCTCATTTCAAACAATGTTTTACACATTTAGCTGGTTTTTTTTTTTTTTTTTTTTTTTTTTTTTTTTTTTTTTTTTTTTTTTTTTTTTTTTTTTTTTTTTTTTTTTTTTTTTTTTTT
>JAFMOD010000753.1:246532-258769 GCA_019802435.1 Corydoras maculifer
GAAACATTCTCCCCTGGATGGGCATGAAACCCCCCCCCCCACTACCACCACCCCCGCGACTCTAGTATATGATTAAGCGGAACATTATGGATGAATAGGGCGGCACAGTGGTTTGATGGTTTAACATGTTCTCCTCTCAGCACTAGGGATTCCCGCTTCGAATCCCAATCTGGGTGGAGTTTCCATGTTCTCCCCATGTCCACATGGGTTTCCTCCGGGTTCTCCGGTTTCCTTCCACAGTCCAAGAACATGGATCAAGGTCAATTGAGTTCTCCAAATTGCCCCATATAGAGTGTATGTGTCTGTGTTAGTGAGTGAGCCCAGCCCTGTCCTGGGTGTATCTGCCCAGTGACCAAAACGTTCCCCCCTGGATGGGTATGGGGAATTGCCCCCTCTGCGACCCTAGTAGAGGATAAAGTGGAAGATAATGGATGGATGTCTGGAACTGGGTTCTATATGCAGATCGTATATCTGCATCAGAGTTCATCCAACCAGGACTAGAGCAAAGGACGACTTCAAAGGGTTAACCTGATCCTTCAGACCCAGCAAAGCACTGCAAGTTTACACTTACATTATTCCTAAAAGCTCCTGGATGTGAGGGGTGGTGGGAAAAGTGTCGGCCGCGTCACATGGGACAGGAACGAGGTCAAACCCAAAGCCGTTGGCAGCGGCGCAGCAGTCCCGCTCGCTCCCGGGCGTTTGTTCAAACAACACGGCGAGCCCAGTAGTGACCGGCGAGCCTCCTGATCCAGAATCAGCACAACATAGCTTTGTAACTCCGTGACCCAGTGTTTACATAATTAAAGCCCCCACCCCCCAGCCCCCGACCACTAACAATATCCTGATCCAGGTTCGAGTAGCTTAAGAGTTAAGATGTAGACACAGCTTTTATTTTTAAACTCTAATATCAGAGCCAACACGACCTTTGACCTCGAGCCTTTCATCTCGTTATTGTTCTAAATGAAACTGAAAATGGGGTTGAAGCAGCGAGACGTCGAGCGGCGCGTTCCGATCGGGTCGTTAATGGAAACGGAATAGACTTTAAAATTCGAAAAACGTGGTAAACATGATTTTGATCCGTACGTTTTTTAAAATCCATCCATCCATCATCTTCTGCTTTATCGTCTATTAGGGTCACGGGGCAGTTCCCCATGCCCATCCAGGGGAGAACGTTTTGGTCACTGGGCAGATACACCCAGGACAGGGCTGGGCACACTCACACACACACACGCACTCACACTCTATATGGGGCAATTTGGAGAACGCAATTGACTTGATCCATGTTTTTGGACTGTGGGAGGAAACCGGAGAACCCGGAGGAAACCCACGCGGACACGGAGAGAACATGGAAACTCCACCCAGATGGGGATTCGAACCGGGAATCCCTAGTGCTGAGAGGAGAACATGCTAACCACTAAGCCACCGTGCCGCCCCACACCCCTAGTTCTAAATGTATATGTGAACGTTCGTATGGTTCTTCCGTTCAGGATGAGCAGTGACTACAGCGCCCCCTCAAGTACTGATCTTAATAAACGGTTTCAAAAACGTATGGAAGCCTCCTGGATGTTCGCGTTACGGTTGTGGGAGGTCCCGCAGGGCACACCTATCGTATTTCTCCCAGGGTGCCAAGCAAGCCAGAACCACCGATGATTGCTAAATTAATAGTGTGGGGTCATTACACCCAGCTCTGGTTCCCAGCGTATATAATTTACAGCGTACACTGTCAAAGCTGAAGGAAAGTTTCAGTACTTTAGAAGATCCAGTTTTGCTTTCCAGAAGCACCATTATCACAATTAACCAGCCACAAATCAAGAAATGATTATCCCTCTCACTGTGGCACCAACAAAACTGTCTAATAGGCCATTAGAATAAATATTACTCATTACAGTGAACGCGCCAAGAATCCTCAGTTTCATCACAGAGACTGGGACGAGAGTTCACTCATCAACTGAGATTTTGCTTCTGGGACACTTTTGGGTGGTATGGATGTATTTAAAGCTGCTGATGATAAAAAAAAAACACACCCTAATTTCTTAAGATCACTTGCGATTTTTAAAATAATTCGTTTGCATGAGGTGGAAACTGGCCAATGGGCCTTAAATTTAAGATGAGGGGTTTATAGGGTAACATTTAAAGGGTAACATTTATTCATTCATTCATTATCTCCCGCTTTATCCTCTATTAGGGTTGCGGTGGGTTTTCCCCATGCCCATCCAGGGGAGAGCGTTTCGGGCGCTGGGCAGATAGACCCAGGACAGGGCGCCAATCCATCGCTGGGCACACACTCACTCACACAGACACACTCTATATGGGGCAATTTTGAGAATTCAATTAACTTGATCCATGTTTTTGGACTGTGGGAGGAAACCAGAGAACCCGGAGGAAACCCACGCAGACACGGGGAGAACATGGAAACTCAACCCAGATGGGGATTCGAACCGGGAATCCCTAGCGCTGAGAGGAGAACATGCTAAACCACTAAACCACTGTGCCGCCCCATTCATCCATAATGTTCCACTTAATCATATACTAGGGTCGCGGGGGTGGTGGTAGTGGGGGGGTTCTTCATGCCCATTTATATTTATATATATATATATATATATATATATATATATATATATATATATATATATATATATATATATATATATATATATATATATATACATTTATATTTTAATAAATTTAAAATTAAGTTAAGGTAAGGGATTTATAGGGTAACATTTAAAGGGTAACATTTATATTTGTATAAATTTAAAGTTGAGGTAAGCTAAGGGATTTATAGGATAACATTTTAAGAGTAAGATTTTAAGGGCAACATTTAAAGGGTCACATTTATATATGTATAAATTTAAATTTAAGATAAGGGATTTATAAGGTAATATTGAAAGCGTAACATTTAAATGGTAACATTTATAAATGTATACATTTAAATATAAGGTAAGGTATGGGATTTATAGGGTAACATTTTTATTTGTATAAATTTAAATCCAAGGTAAGGGTTTATAGGGTAACATTTTATAGGTAACATTTATATATGTATACATTTAAATATAAGGTAAGGGATATATATATAGGGTAACATTTAAAGGGCAACATTTTAATTTGTATGAATTTAAATCTAAGGCAAGGAATTTATAGGGTAACATATTAAGGGTAACATTTTTATATGTATAAATTAAAAATTAAGGTAAAGTAAGAGATTTGTAGGGTAACATTGTAAGTGTAACAGTTATAAAAGTATAAATTTAAATTTAAGGTAAGGGATTTATAGGGTAACATTTTAAGGGTAATATTTTTATATGTATATATTTAAATTTAAGGTAAGGTAAGGGATTTAAATTTAAAACTGCATCAGTGGCTCTTTTCCAATAAGGGTGGTTACCAACGATAGTCATGGGGCAATTTCAGGTTCACTTATTGGTGTGTGTTTGATGGGGGGACCTGGCTCACAATCAGTGTTCTAGTTCATCCCAAAGGTTTTCAGTTACAGAGTCAGGATTGTGTGTGTGACAGTCAAGTTCTTATACATTACACATACACCATGTCTCCACTGCTCTAGAGTCCAGTGTTGGCATGTTTTACATCACTGCATCTGATGCTGTAGATTGTGCTTGCTGATGTAGTGTTGATGACTTTAAGGTCCCTGGTTCAATTCCCGGTCCCAACAGGTACTCTGGCTGAAGTGCCCTTGGGCAAGGTACCAGTGTATACAGAGTGGTCCAGCGCTACATTGATGTCTGCT
Organism: Corydoras maculifer; assembly: GCA_019802435.1. Taxonomy (NCBI): domain Eukaryota; kingdom Metazoa; phylum Chordata; class Actinopteri; order Siluriformes; family Callichthyidae; genus Corydoras; species Corydoras maculifer. The sequence continues at coordinate 250,278 of JAFMOD010000753.1, forward strand.
CACTTCACTCAGTGTGTGTATATTTGTGTGTTTCACTGTATGGATGGGCTAAATGTGGAGAAGCGGTTCTCATTGTAGGCAAAATAGATCACTTTATCACTTTAACACATAAAGAAACTTTGAAACAAAAACCCAGGATCTTTTTGCTGTGAGGCTCTGCTGTTTTGGTCGCTCCTCATATCTAACACGTCATGAACAATTTAGTTGGATGGACTGTTAAGGGAACCTGAGAGAACCACTTGAAAATCATTTGGATGTGGCTGAAAAGGTTCTTGGCCACTATTGAGATCCAAACTTCATTAGAGAGGTTAAACAAAGTGATGAAGTCATTGAAAATCTGTTCCCTAGATCACACTCGAGTTCTCTTCTGATAATCTCAGTGCCGTCGTACAGCGTTTCCATGGCGACCGGAATCCGAAAATGCTGGCTGACGATTGCTGGACGTTGGGTAGAAACCCAAATCGTCACTTTGATCTCAGTTGAACCGATGACGTGGAGAATCTGAATGTGTTCTAATCAGTAACACTTCATCTGATGGTTCTCCAAATATCCTCACGATACAATAAGAACCGTATTTCAGCTCCAATGGGCTGAAATCAACATCACTCCTACAAAAAAGCGAAGGAGCTGTCCGGCTGATTTATTCTGGCGAAAAAGAAATGAGACACGAAGCCATACTGCATTCTCATTATCGGTGAGAGAACGCCTCACGTTATTAATTTTCAAGTCCTACTGTACGTGATGAAGCTCTGCGATGCATTGTTCTCTCATCAGGGGGTTTTATGTGTGACAGTTCCATTACATGCTGCTGCGCTGGACGCGAGGCTGGCAAGTGATAGTCCAGACGTACACAAGTTCATAGATCCCGCAGGAACGGTTCGGACCAGCTGTGCATGCACCGGGACGGCTGATGGGCAACCACACACACTCGCACAAACACACTCAATCAAGTGAAGTGAAATGACAAAGACCACACACAGAGTGAACGCCCGCTGCGGCCGCTGTTCCCCTGCTTTTGGAATGTTTCAAGATCACGCGTTTTAGCGATACCCAACTTACAATCAATCCTGGGCTTAAAAAATCATGTGGTTAAAAGTATGAGGACACAAGGTAGCTCAGTGGTTAGGGTGTTGGGCTATCAAGCTGAAGTTTGGCGGTTCAAATCCCACGTCCACTGAAGTTACCATTGAAGTTAGTGTGGGTCCTTGAGCAAGACCCTTAACCCTTATTGCTCCAGGGATGTTGTGATTAACCCTGTGCTCACCTTGTGAGTCGCTTTGGATAAAAGCGTCCAATAAATGACCAAATGTAAATGTAATGCAAATGTAAAGACCATTATGCAGAGCTAGGGATGAGACGATTAATCGTTTCTGCAATTAATTAATGTTCTCCTCTCAGTGCTGGGGATCCAGGTTTGCAATCTGGGTGGTGTTTCCATGTTCTGCCTGTGTCTGCGTGGGTTTCCTCCGGGTTCTCCGGTTTCCTCCCACAGTCCAAAAACATGGAACAAGTCAATTGAGCTCTCCAAATTGCCCCATATAGAGTGTGTATGCGTGCGTGAGTGTGATTGGCGTGCCAGAGATGGATTGGTGCCCTGTTCTGGGTGTATCTGCCCAGCGCCCGAAACGTTCTCCCCTGGATGGGCATGGGGAACCCCACCGCGACCCTAATAGAGGATAAAGCAGAAGATAATGAATGAATAGTTACTGGGGTTTGTATTCTTTAACAAAACATAATTTAAAACCAGACAGAATAGTGTTTTTATGATTTATTTATCATTATTGGTATATGTTCCAAATAGTTAGTTGCCTCTAATATTAAAGACTCAAATGAAACCTTGATTTTTTTGATTTAGCTTCATAATATGAGCTCATCAGTTGCAGTGTCTCCCCTGTTACACACCCATTCATCAAACCAACAGCTAAAAACCTTCGAAGACCAACAAGTCCTTCCAAAAAAATGCCAAAGCCATCTTTAATCCGGGAGCATGAGCCAGACATTACATCCTCACTCATATGCTTCACACATGTTCACGCCGCTGAAGAATGGATGAGATCAGTTCGGCTTTCTAATAAACAGAAAATGTACATTTTCAACAACAGTCCCAGTGTTTAGGTTACTCCAACGCCAGAGCGGCAGGATTTGGAAATGTGAGAGCTCTGATCAAACCGCTCGGCTCTGATAGCACACGAAGGCGGATGTGGCGGCTCACGCCCACTGGGCCCGAACGCACGGGGTTCGAAAATCACATCGTTTATGTACATTTGATACAAGAACAGAAACGCTGGTTTACAAAAGTGGTTGGCGAGAGAACGTCGCCCGGAGAACGGAAGGAACCCAAAAGATTTTCGATATTACAAGTGGCAATATACAGATGATGAAGGCAACAGTGAGAGAGAGAGAGAGAGAGAGAGAGAGAGAGAGAGTGAGAGAGAGAGAGACAGAGAGAGAGAGACAGAGACAGAGAGAGAGAGAGAGAGAGAGAGAGAGAGAGCGCAAAGGCAAAAAATCATCGTTAAGATCACACGTCAACAATCCAGATAGAAACGCACAGGACGGAGATGAAAGATCTTTGAATGGGATCTAAAGATTGTAACTGGAGCGTTTTAGGACTCAGAGCTTCAGGTTCTTCAGATTGACTCAGAACAACCAGCCAATCAACAGACAAGACGATAAATGAAGGAATCCATCATGGGCTCTGCAGTAATCACACTGCAGGATTATTCATTCATTCATTATCTTCCGCTTTATCCTCTATTAGGGTCGCAGTGGGGTTCCCCATGTCCATCCAGGGGAGAAGGTTTTGGGCGCTGGGCAGATACACCCAGGACAGGGGGGCAATCTATCACTGGGCACACACTCACTCACAGACACGCACGCATATAGTACACACTATACTGTATATGGGGCAATTTGGAGAACTCAATTGACTTAATCCATGTTTTTAGACTGTGGGAGGAAACTGGAAAACCCGGAGGAAACCCACACAGAAACGGGGAGAACATGGAAACTCCACCCAGATTGGGGATTCGAACCGGGAATCCCTAGTGCTGAGAGGAGAACGTACTAACCACTACGCCACCGTGCCGCCTCACTGCAGGATTAGTTTGGCTGAATCTGTTAAATCCCAACATCCATCCATCCATTATCTTTCACTTTTTCCTCTATTAGGGTCGTGGGGGGTTCCCCATGTCCATCCAGGGGAGAACGTTTCGGGCGCTGGGTAGATACACCCAGGACAGGGCGCTAATCTGTTGTATATGGGGCAATTTGGAGAATTGAAATGACCTTGATCCATGTTTTTGGACTGTGGGAGTAAATGGAGAACGCGGAGGACACCCACGTGGACAACATGGAAACATAGAAGGCACTTTAACAAATCACACCGTACTAACGAAGGTGTGCTAATCCGTGGCATTGCGACCTCATACTGACTGAAGTTCATACGAATTTGGCATTCATCAGCGAGTTCTGTAGAAAAACACTCGGCAAACATTTAATCAACAAGAAGTTAGACGAAAACAAACTTTCTTGATCCTTTATAAAACTCTCAGCAGTGCCCCCGCAGGGCAGAAGGGAGAAATACACATCCTTTAGTCAGTTACTTGAACACTTGTTTTTGGCTAAATCTCACACATCGATCACCTAAAGCCCCCGTGTGGTGGATAGAAAGCTATTTGTGACTTTATTTTAGCAATATAAAGTATTAATATAAAATATTTTAGCGTGTCGTCAACAGCACACCACGCAGCGTGATTAGGGGCGTGTCATAGTTACAGTTGAAACGACGGGAAACGCATAAAAACATCTACTAACTCTTAATTCATAAGTTTTAACATGTTGTAACGTACAATCAACCAATCAGCGTGTCACTCGCTGTTCCCTTTAAAAGCCAGGTAACACTCTGACTTTAGCGGGTTGCTATTTGAGCGGTGCAGCTACCTGGACTCAATGCTATTTGGGACTTTATTTTAGCAATCTTTAGCGGTTTTAACATGTTGTAACGTACAATAAACCAATCAGCGTGTCACTCTCTTTCCCATTCTCTTTAAGAGCCAGGTGGCGCTCTGACTTTGGCGGGTTGCTATTTGAACGGTGCAGCTCCATGAGGATCTCCATGTGAGTGTGAATGGAGAACCTACAGTATGGTGTCGACTATGGATCTGTGTTCTCTGTACAAATGCAGTCTGATTTATTAGCGTTCAGTTGGTTTTAGCGTTCCGTGGCGTTGGACACGCATCTGTGTTGATGATCCACCACCCAAATAGATAGCGACCGACATCTGGAGGGGTTGCTTTCAGTCGGTGCACCTGGATTTAAAGCAAGACGTCAGAAATGTACCTAGACACACCTGGTTTCGAGACAGCCACGCCCATCAGGGGCGATGTATTCACACGCAGCGTTGCTATTTATGAAATGGGTGGCGAGTGTGTTGCAGATTCCCTGTAGGAGATACCGGAGGATAAATGCAGAGCCCAACGCGTTTCATATCGATGGTTAAATGAATAAAACAGTGGCTCAGACCAAACATTAAGATTAAGAGACTTCGCTGTTCACACGGAAAATGAAAAACACACACAAGATTCCGATCCGATTCCAAACGGGAATTCAGCCCTTCATCCAAAACAACAGACTGATTTCTTAAGTCGGCCAGACAGACGGAGGAGCAGGGTTCATGTTTTTGGACTGTGGGAAGAAACCGAAAAACCCGGAGGAAACCCACGCGGACACGGGGAGAACATGGAAACTCCACCGGCACTCGAACCAGGATCCCCAGCATTAATGGAAGGCATTTTAGATAGGGGTATATTATAGCAAACTTCAAAATACAGGGAGAACATGCCAAATTTAGGGAATACACCCACTATAAAACACGTGGGGTATATGGGTAGATGTTCGGACCTCCTGGGTTTCTCAGTAAAATATGTGATTTAGTGCAACCTAAAATGTTCTAGGCGGCATGCTGGCGTAGTGGTTAGCATGTTCTCCTCTCTGCACTTCCAATCCCAATCTGGGTGGAGTTTCCATGTTCTCCGTGTCCACATGGGTTACCTCCGGGTTCCTCCCAGCGTCCATACACCTTGGATTTAAGGTGAACCAGCTGCTCTAACATGCACCAATCCGAATTGTACCCTAGTGCCCCCCCTAAATTGCCCTCCCTCGGTGTTGGGGATCCAGGTTTGAATCCGGATCTGGGTTTGCATGTTCTCCCCATGTCCGTGTGGGTCCTCCAAGTGTCCAAAAACATGGATTTAAGGTGAATCGGCTGCTATAACCTACCCCTATTCCTATCAAGACCATTTATACTGATCACAGGTATATATATCTATATTCTCAACATCAAGCCATGAGATCAAAGTCTGTACAAAGTTCTCACTCATCTCTGACGGTTCTTCTGATCTTCTAATGGACCATCGTAGATCCTCCATGGAGAGTTTTGTCCACAGTAAAAAAAATTCAAGGTAAAAAATCCCAGCTTTAGAGAATAAAAAGACACCGACGCTTCGTTCCTCCGTCACGTCCCGCCGTCCTTCCCGTCTCCTTTCTGTCCTTTGTTTTGACTCTCAGAATTATCCAGCCCTCCTCCATACCGGCGGCTCTTTCCCGTACCTCCATCGCATCCCTGCGGTCCCTCAGACTTCCGTTTCCGTCATAGAGTCCACGCTCTGTTCAGTCTTGACCGGCAGCATCGGCGCCAAATTCAGCTCTCGCTCTTCACTCCCGTCTCCTTCTGTATCTCTATTCTGCCCCGCACTTCTCCCTCCACCCCCCTCCTCCATCCTGCTCTCGGCGTCCAGCGGCTCTTCCTTCACCCTGATCACGCTGGCCTGTGCAGCCGAGGCCTCCGAGTGTGTGCTGCTCTCTGAATGAATGCTGCTGCTGTGACTCCGGATGACTCCAGCAGGGGGCAGGGTGAACTCCAGGCCTCTGGCGTCCTCATCCTCCTCCAGGTGAGCGGTGGGATTGCGCAGCTGCTCGATGGACTGGGACAGCATCTGTGTATTAGACAGAAAGCAAACGATGGGACGTGTTGGGAATCCGGTTGCGTTGTTCGTTTTTAAGTCTACAACATTCTACAAACTAACGGCGCCGGTTCCACTGTATCAACAGAGCTTCAATATTTTATTGTGTGTTGTTCTTTTACTTTGAAGGTTTAAATTATTAACAAAGAATTTGGTTGATTTGATTATATTGTTGGAAATTGGGGCGGCATGGTGGCTTAGTGGTTTAGCATGTTCTCCTCTCAGCACTAGGGATTCCCGGTTCGAATCTTCATCTGGGTGGAGTTTTCATGTTCTTCCCATGTCCGCGTGGGTTTCCTCCAGGTTCTCCGTTTCCTCTCACAGGTCAATTGAGTTCTCCAAATTGCCCCATATAGAGTGTGTATGTATGAGTGAGTGTGTGCCCAGTGATAGATTGGCGTCCTGTCCTGGGTGTATCTGCCCAGCGCCCGAAACGTTCTCCCCTGGATGGGCATGGGGAACCCCCCCGCGACCCTAATAGAGGATAAAGCGGAAGATAATGGACGGATGGATAAATGAATGTTGGAAATTTTAGTGTCGCGTTTGTCACATCCACCTCTCAGCACTGGAGATCCAGGTTCGAATCCCAATCTGGGTGGAGTTTCCATGTTCTCCCCGTGTCTGCGTGGGTTTCCCATGCCCATCCATCGCTGGGCACACACTCACTCACAGATACATACATAGGGGCAATTAAGAACATACGCATATTTATTCAGTATCTTTCCCTTAATCCTCTATTAGGGGGTACCACATACCCACCCAGGTTAGATTGTTTCAGGCGCTGGGCAGATACACCCAGGACAGGACACCAATCCATCACTGGGCACACACACACACACACACTATATGGGACAATTTAGAGTATTCAATTGACCTTGATCCATGTTTTTGGACTGTGGGACGAAACTGGAGAACCCGGAGGAAACCCACGCGGACACGGAGAGAACATGGAAACTCCACCCAGATTGGGATTCGACCGTAAATCTCTAGCGCTGAGAGGAGAACATGCTAAACCACTAAGCCACTAATAATTCTGTAATAATTCTGCTGGGTAGTCTTACACTATATTTGTGGTAGTCTTACACTATAAAAACTCAGGACGAAAGAGAAGTCAGCTGCATCACACACACACACACACATACAGTGCACACAAATGCGCACACACACTCACTCACTCACTCACACACACACATAACAAGGAAAATAAATTAAACACATATAAATAGCATGTAGCATGAGAGTGCTGAGAGAGCGGTGCCAGCCAACCTCCCTCTAAAGCCTTCAGGAAATGAAACTGAGGTACATCTTATGAGTCAGGGAAATCCGGGGGGGGGGGGGAGAAGAAATGGGGAGGGGGGGGTAAGGTAAAAAAGAAAAAACCTATAGAATAAAAATGTGACAAATACAAATGAATCTAAAGGACAAAGTAAGATAGAAAAGGGGACACAAAACATAGAAAGGACGAAGCGTGAGAGGTGAGGAATCAGTGCCGCGGCCCCAGTGAAAACATCCTGCCGGGATTTATCCACTTCCTGTCGCGTCCGAACAACAGCGAGGGGCCTATAAGACGCCGTCCCTTTAAAAGCCCCCAGCTCTTATAAAATGGCATCAGGAGTTATAGCACTGGACACACAACCGGGGGGCTTGTTAAGTCGACCTTAATCACCCCCCCCCCCCCACACACACACACACATGCCGAATGACTGACCTACAGCCCTAATACTCCCTTTAGTATGGATTAGGTATAATTTTAAGGACTGGAATGAAATCGCAGATGTGTCCTCGTTGAGGAACCTTCTGATGTGCAGCCGTTCTCCACAGGCTTCAGACATTTAGAACTGTCCTCGCTTGATTCATGGGACATTTTCACCCCGCAGGACCTTTTTCATCGTCTTTGGAACTGTAAAGCGTGTGCCTATTTTTTGGAACTTAAGTGGAATATAGTTCCTAAAACTCGGCCCTGAGGGACATTTTCGGAATTTTTTTTTCATAGACGGGAACCATGAGTTACGTAAGCGCACGCTGTTTAGTCCAGAACACAGTGCTCATTTAAGTGTGGGGTGTGTGAAGTGTGCTTTGTGTATCGTTTGGGGTGTGAGATATGTGTGTGTAGCATTGGAGTATCTGTAGATTAAGGTCTGTGTGGTGTGAGGAGTGTGTGATGTGAGGAATTTGTAGTTTGGAGGTGTAATGAGGGGGAGGGGGTGTCTGTGTGAAGTGTGGGTATAGTGATGTGTGTATAGTGTGAGGTCTGTGAAATGTAAGGTGTGTATGGGGGTGGGTGTAGAGCCTGTGTAGTGTGGGGTATGTGTGTGTGGGGGGGTGTAGAGTCTGTTTAATGTGAGGTATGTGAAGTGTGGGGTGTGTGTAGTGGGAGGGTGTGTGTGAGGGGTGTAGAGTCTGTGTATTGTGAGGTATGTGAAGTGTGGGGTGTGTGTAGTGGGAGGGTGTGTGTGGGGGGTGTAGGGT
>JAFMOD010000753.1:291297-316238 GCA_019802435.1 Corydoras maculifer
TCCCCCTTTCAGCCACCTCACCCCCTGCCAACCTGAATCAGAGCGGGGCCGACAGGAAGTGGGGGAGGCTCCGTGTGAAGAAAAAGAAAAGAAAAAACACCCCGGCGCATTCCAGGTCGCCGATATGGACTTGCTTCCATGTATCTTTTATCATGACCCCCCACCTCCGCCGCCGCCAAATTGGATGGTACTGCACTCGGCAGTGAGCGGGGTGAAGCCTCCGATGGGAGTCGGATGGCCCCTTGTAAAAAAAAAAAAAGCGCCCACTTAACACCCAACGAAGGGTTTCTGTTGCGTTTGGCTCCGCAGTTCTGTCTTTTTTTTCTGTTTCTATTTTCGATCTGTTGCTTGAGACCCGAGCCGCAGGAAGTCGCGTCCCGCAGGCCACGTTGTCGGCGCAGACAAATCAATCTGCTCCGAATAGGGCGCGGTAGCTCAGTGGTTGAGGTGTTGGGTTATCAATCTGAAGGTTGTGGGTTCAAATCCAAGGTCCACTGAAGTTACCAATGTGGGTCCTTGAGCAAGACCCTTAACCCTCATTGATCCAGGGATGTTGTGATGAACCCTGTGCTCACCTTGTAAGTCCCTTTGGATAAAAGCGTCCAATAAATGACGTAAATTCATCCATTATCTTCCACTTTATCCTCTATTAGGGTCGCAGTGGGGTTCCCCATGCCCATCCAGGGAAGAACGTTTCGGGCGCTGGGCAGATAGACCCAGGACAGGGCGCCAATCTATCGCTGGACACACACTCACTCACACTGACACACTCTATATGGGGCAATTTGGAGAACTCAATTGACTTGATCCATGTTTTTGGACTGTGGAAGGAAACCGGAGAACCCGGAGGAAACCCACACATTTACATTTACAATTACATTTGGTCATTTATTGGACGCTTTTATCTAAAGCGACTTACAAGGTGAACACAGGGTTCATCACAACATCCCTGGAGCAATGAGGGTTAAGGGTCTTGCTCAAGGACCCACATTGAACCTCCAACCTTCAGATTGAAAACCCAACACCCTGACCACTGAGGTACCACACCCTACACACGGGGAGAACATGTAAACTCCACCCAGATGGGGATTCGAACCGGGAATCCTAAGCGCTGAGAGGAGAACATGCCAACCACTAAGCCACCGTGCCTCCCTGTAATGACGTAAGCGTAACTGTAAAATGAATAAAGAGCAGACTCCGCCCCTCCGATCTTCACGTGATCTTCCCACTCCCCTCTAAAAACCTGTTGCCTTGGTTATTGGCGGGGTGAGGTGAGGTGAGGTGGGTGAGGTGAGGTGAGGTGGGTGGGGGGTGGGTTTGGGGGAGGATGAAAGGCAGGGTGTCTGAGATGCCGTTCCAGGACCTGCTGGAGACCCCTCCCCGGAGGCTGCACGCCGAGCCCGGCGCGTGACCTTCACGGCCAGTTATTTCAGTCTGTTTCGGCCAAAACCGAGATCGTGATACTGTGATGATGAAAAGCAGGCTGATGGGTAATCAGAACCGAAAACCATCCGGCTGTTATCTTTCACCGAGCCGGGGAAAGCCACAGAGTTAACGTTCCGCGAGTACAGACTCCAACCCGATCGGACGAGGCCGCGGCAATGACGGCTTAATTAATGTTTATCCCATTAATTAAGAAGGACATCGACGGGTTGCGGCGGCACGGTGACTTAGTGGTTTAGCACGTTCTCCTCTCAGCACTAGGGATTCCCGGTTCGAATCCCAATCTGGGTGGCGTTTCCATGTTCTCCCCATGTCCGCGTGGGTTTCCTCCGGGTTCAAAACATGGATCAAGGTCAAGTGAATTCTCCAAATTGCCCCATATAGAGTGTGCCTGTGTGAGTGAGTGTGTCCCCAGCAATGGATTGGCGCCCTGTCATGGGTGTATCTGCCCAGCGCCTGAAACATTCTACCCTGGATGGGGATGGGGATGGGGAACCAAGTAGAGGATAGAGCTGAAGATAAAAGAGAGATGGATGGTTGTTGCTGGGTGGGGCAATTGATTAACCTGTCGATTTCATTCATCCATTATCTTCCGCTTTATCCTTTACTAGAGTCGGGGGGCGGGGGTGGGGGCTTCCCCATGCCCATTCAGGGGAGAACGTTTAGGGCAAATACACCCAGGACAGGACGCCAATCCATCGCTGGACACACACTTACTCACACAGACACACTCTATATGGGGCAATTTGGAGAATTCAATTGACCTTGATCCCATCCTGCAACCATCACACTAAAACCCACTATATAGGGGTAATTTAGTCCCGCTAGTTCATCTTGTGTTTGGACTGTGGGAGGAAACCAGGGAACCCGGAGGAAACTCATGCAGGCACGAGACGAACATATATATTTTTATCAACATCTAAAAGGTTTTACATTTATAGACTGGGAGCATCTTAATCCCCAAAATATTATGTGTGTGTGCATGGGGGGGGGGGGTGCTTATCAGGCATAGGATGTGATAATGATCTGAAATAAAGCCATGGCATCATGCCTGAGGACAAGAGGAAGGCATTAGGAGCAGGGTTACAGGTCAAATGCCGATATTAACCAGCCTCGGAGTAAATCAGTAAGTCAGGGAGGTATCCTGATGCTCGCCCAAGCACACGGCCTACAGCTAGCTCCCCTATGCCCTCCACCTAGGAGCTAAGCCCCCATCTAGCCCACTTGCCCCTTAGTCACCCTGATTAGGGGCCAAACCAGCAGGCCATACTAGGTCCGGTGCCTTTAACCTCTCCTCTGGGTAATTGTTTGCAAAAGCCTGAGCCCGCTTGCCCCGAGGCGGTGTCGGCGGACACAGGCTTCCACTATAACCAGACTGAACCTGAAGGTAAACAGGGCCACTGGCAAGCCTCATTAGCTCCGGCCGCGGGGCTGGAGGCTCTGTGACATGCGCCGGTGACCCCCGACCCCTGTGATTGAATATCGCTTCGGCTCATCTGCTAACATTTAGGCAGCGTCGCCACTGCAGGGGCCCGGTGACACGGGTTTAATGGTGCGGGGTGGCCAAGCGGCCTCGCCTCCGCATCCACACTCATCCTGTATGACACCCAGAGGAAGGTGGCATCACCGGGCGACGCCGCTTCCTGTAATTACAGCTTCCATTGTGAGGAAGTTCATTAAACATGTGAAGCAGATGAACGGCTCTGGGACGGATTTAGAACCGTTAGACGGCTGTAATTAGCAGCACATAAAATAATTATATTCAATAATATGAAGAAAAAGGGGCGGCACGGTGGTTTAGTGGTTTAGCATGTTCGCCTCTCAGCACTAGGGATTCCCAGTTCGAATCCCCATCTGGGTGGAGTTTCCATGTTCTCCCCGTGTCTGCGTGGGCTTCCTCCAGGTTCTCCGGTTTTCTCCCACAGTCCAAAAACATGGATCAAGTTAATTGAATTCTCAAAATTGCCCCATATAGAGTGTGTCTGTGTGAGTGAGTGTGTGCCCAGCGATGGATTGGCGCCCTGTCCTGGGTCTGTCTGCCCAGCGCCCGGGACGTTCTCCCCTGGATGGGCATGGGGAACCCCACCGCGACCCTAATAGAGGATAAGCGGGAGATAATGAATGAATTAATATGAAGAAAAAGAGCCGCACTGACGTTCTACAGTAGCATGAGAACTTTGTGCACGTTCTTCATTTCACATTTGTGACGCCTCACCCAAAAAAAGTAGCTCAGACTGATAGAGCTGTCCACAACACTGTGTACAACTCAAAAACTGCATGAACTTTATTTAAAATCATTATTTACATAAGGTTTATTAATTCACACATACAATATATAGGGGCGGCGGCACGGTGGCTTAGTGGTTTAGCATGTTCTCCTCTCAGCACTAGGGATTCCCGGTTCGAATCCCAATCTGGGTGGAGTTTCCATGTTCTCCCCGTGTCCGTGTGGGTTTCCTCCGGGTTCTCCGGTTTCCTCCCACAGTCCAAAAACATGTATTCAAGGTGAATCGGCTGCTTTAAATTCTCCCTGTATTTTGTGTGTCTGTGTAAGTGAGTGTGTGCCGTGATAGATTGGCGCCCTGTCCTGGGTGTATCAGCCCAGCGCCCGAAACGTTCTCCCCTGAATAGGCATAGAGAACCTCCCCAAGACCCTAATACAGGATTAATGATATAAGACTTTTTATTTGTGTTTTTTAATTTCTATACATGTGCTAACATTATGGATGGACCTCATGTGTGCAGATTTACAATAAAGAGCCTAAATATTAGAACTCCAACATCCATTTCAGTCTGTAACCTGAGCCACCGGTCTGATCTTTACTCTATACAGTAAGCTGTATCTTTTAGGGTGTAGTTATGAGTGGGGTAGTTATTTCTGACTGTTTAAGGTGCCAGCACCGAGACAAGGAAACAATAAAAGCAGAATTCCAGCTTTTCATTTGCGGTTATATAACTTTCTGCAGAACCCTGCCGGTTGGTTGGTGTAAAAGAAGTGGTCATTCGCCGAAATCAGTTACGGGTTGAAATTATCAGCCGAGGTGTCCGCTCAGGTTGGACAAAACCCTTGTGTAATTAAAAATAATAATAAATAATGGGGCGGCTCAGTGGCTTAGTGGTTGAGCATTTTCTCCTCTCAGCACTAGGAATTCCCGGTTCAAATCCTCATCTGGGTGGAGTTTCCATGTCCTCCCCATGTCCGCGTGGGTTTCCTCCGGGTTCTCTGGTTTCCTCCCACGGTCCAAAAACATGGATCAAGGTCAATTGAATTCTCCGAATTGCCCCATATAGAGTGTGTCTGTGTGAGTGAGTGTGTGCCCAGCGATAGATTGGCGTCCTGTCCTGGGTGTATTTGCCCAGCACCTGAAACATTCTCCCCTGGGTGGGCATGGGGAACCCCCCCCCCCCCCCCGCGCGACCCTAATATAGGCTAAAGCGGAAGATAATAAATGGGTGGATGGAATAAATAATGGCTTGAACGGAATCCAATAGAAATGACGTTCTACTGTCCCGTGTCCTGCAGACCCTGCATTTATTAGTCATGATCCATTCCCATCTGCCAGCTCAGATAAATGTCCCTCTGAAGTTATCATTGTTAACTGGTTATTAATGGTACCATTCTGCCTGCATTACTTCTGGTTGTGACCTATGCACTGTGACCTACCCGTCTTCCTGAGGGGGAAGTCCTCCCTGGTGTCCAGGCCAGATGGCAGAGGGGATTTGAATTTGGGGGGCGTCTCACCTAGAGGAGGAGAACTCTGCTCCATGGACATGTGCTGGCTGGTGCTAAGAGAAAAGGCAGTGCACAGCATTAATACTTCATCTCTTACCATGCGCCACGGTCTCGGGCGAAAACAAACATGACCCTCGGTCCGGAAAAGACTCCCACACTAACTCACAGGGAAGACACATTAGTCACTTGGCCTGGAGATGTGCTGCAGATCTGAGTTCGGTTCTGCTTTACATCTCCAAAGTTGCATAATCCCTCCGAGAGCGTAATGCGAAAGCTCATAGTGTTCGCGGGGAGACTGTGTGTGTGTTTTGTGTTTTTTTTATTTCTCGTAAAATAAAAAAAGAAAAAAAAAATTAATACACCTACATGTACCAGATGTTGGAGCGCTGGTTGAGCGGGTAACCGGACGGTGATGCATCTTTGGCAGATTTGCTCAGGAGGAAGTCGTGCAGCTTCTGACGCACCTCTGTACTGGCCATGGCACCTGGGGGGGGGGGGCATAAAATAAAATAAAATAGGGGATGTTTTAATCGAACCTGTCGCTGAAGGTGAGCATTAATATGATGCCATTCTGTTTTAAAGCACAGAGAAGGTGGTTCAGTTGAAACACGCGTACAAACAGTGCCACCTTTTGGTCGCAAACGCTTACTGCATGCTGTCCAGGCCTGACGCTTTAGCTTTATTATGACAAATGTAAACACACGCACACGTACAAGCAGTAATATTGTTTAAATGTGATTAAAAGCGTCATGTAGAGAAAGCAAAAGTTCGAAAATATAAATAATTCGATTCGGGCCGCAGACTTTAATGCTCATGGCTAATGCTAATCCTACAGGTTTTGGACAATTGAGTGCCTTGCTAATTTGACAAAAGGCACTTAAAAACTCTTAATCCAGCATGACTGTGAATTATAAACCCTATGGATGTTTGTGATGAATCCTAGGACCTGGGGGAGGGGGGGGGTTACACCCAGGACAGGGCCAATCTTTCACACAGACACACACTCTATATGGGGCAATTTGGAGAATTCAATTGACCTTGATCCATGTGTTTGGACTGTGGGAGGAAACTGAAGAACCTGGAGGAAACTCAAGGGGAGAACATGGAAACTACCCAGATTGGGATTCGAACTGGGGCTCCCTAGCGCTGAGAGGAGAACATGCCACTAAGACACTATGCTGCCCTAATATATATATATATATATATATACACACACACGCACACACACACACGCACACACACACACATATATATATATTCATTCATTCAATCAAAGCATCTTCCGCTTTATCCTCTATTAGGGTCACCGGGGGGTTCCCCATGCCCATCCAGGGGAGAACGTTTCGGCCGCTGGGCAGATACACCCAGGACAGGGCGCCAATCTATCACTGGACTCACACGGACATGCACGCATACACATACTATATGGGGCAATTTGACTTGACTTGAAATTCGAATCAATTGACTTGATCCATGTTTTTGGACTGTGGGAGGAAACCGGAGAACCCAGAGGAAACCCACGCAGACACAGGGAGAACATGGAAACTTCACACAGATGGGGATTCGAACTGGGAATCCCTAGCGCTGAGAGGAGAACGTGCTAACCACTAAGCCACCGTGCCGCCTAAATATATATATGTGTGTGTGTGTGTGTGTGTGTGTGTGTGTGTTAAAATGTCAGTCAGGCTACAGTACAGTACTGTATGGTATAGAATAAGGTACAGCGTCGCTTAGAGGCAGAGTATACAGTTGTTTTTTAAAGCAGCATTTATCGTGAGGCTGATACTGTCACCCGGATGCAAGTATTCCGACCTGAAGACCATCCCATAAAACCATTAAATGACGAAGCATCGAATTAAGACCTGAATGATTGTATGTTTTAACGATGGGGTGACTCTGTGTTGAGGTTATATAAATTTGGGTTAAAATGACAGTAAGCGTGAGTCATAAGGAGCACTATTGTGTACTTACTGTCTTTAGCCCGCTCCTTCTTCCTGTTATTTAAATGCTGGTGTTGGGTTTGCTCCCTCCGGTGGCGGTCCGCTTCCTCGCCCTGCGTCTCCTCTCTCTCCTCCTCCGTGTTCGGCATGTGCTCTTCAGCCAGAGCCTCCTGCTGTTGCCGGAGGGTCAGGAGAGCTTGCTGCAGCTGCAGTGAAGACCATGGGTGTATTTGGGTCAGTGTGCATACAAACTTGACCGTGAAGTTACTACTGGGCACTTTTCTTTCGCACAAAGTCTTCAGTCAGCAGTTCAGGAGTGACTCAGGCCGAACGCTCAGGCGATTGTCCACGCTGTGCAAAACTATAAATGTCTTATGAAAACTAAGCAACTTGAGAACCGGTTAATCCCGCTGTCCTGATACATGCAGACTCATAATTCACCAAAACAAGAAAACCGTCAGGTTAGTCACCCATAATGCACACGGTAGTGTTGTCATTAAAGTTTACTTGACTGGTCAGGACATTCACAGAAAAGAAAATGTGGTAGCTCAGTGGTTTGGGTGTCGGGCTATCAAGCTAAAGGTTGTGGGTTCAAATCCCAGGTCCACTGATGTTAAGAATGTGGGTCCTTGAGCAAGACCCCTAGCCTTCATTGGTCCAGAGATGCTGTATCAACCCTGTGCTCACTTTGTAAGACCATCAATCCATCCATTATCTTCCGCTTTATTCTCTATTAGGGTCGCGGTGGGGTTTCTAATGCCACATGCCGCCACCCTGACCCTTGTAGAGGTGGGTTGAGGTTCCCCATGCCCATCCAGGGGAGAACGTCTCGGGCGCTGGGCAGATACACCCAGGGGAGGACGCCAATCTATCGCTAGGAACACACTCACTCACACAGACACACTCTATATGGGGCAATTTGGAGAATTCAATTGACCTTGATCTATGTTTTTGGACTGTGGGAGGAAACCGGAGAACCCGGAGGAAACCCACACAGACACGGGGAGAACATGGAAACTCCACCCAGATTGGGATTCGAACCGGGAATCCCTAGCGCTGAGAGGAGAACGTGCTAATGTAATGTATCATTTGGGTGGTGGATTGTTTCTTGTCGGTTCTGCAGTGACACTGATGTGGTGAGGGGGGTTCTAGTGCAGCAGTGCTGCTGGAGTTTCATTTCTCTACCTCAGTCACACTGCTGGGATAGGAATAATGCCCCCACCCAATAACCCCTGCTCTGTGGTGGTACTATTGGGGTTCTGACCATTAGAGAACAGAGTAAAGGGGACGTACACAGTATGTATAATGGAACACAGATGGACTACAGTCTGGAATTGTAGAACAAAGGTTTGGACACACACTTCTTGCTCCATTCTCCATGTCCTCCACTTACCATATAGATGGACTTTGTAGTTCTACAATTCCAGACTGTAGTCCATCTTTGTTCTTGTTGTTGGTTCTCTGTTCTCTGTTGGTCAGCAGCATCACAGAACAGGTATCATTTGGGTGGTGGATTGTTTCTTGTCAGTTCTGCAGTGACACTGATGTGGTGAGGGGGTTTTAGTGCAGCAGTGTTGCTGTAGCTTCATTTCTCCACCTCAGTCACACTGCTGGTGTCAGCGGTTTTGGTCAGAACCCCCGTCTTTGAGCGTATAATGCAGCAGGCGTCGCTGCTGTAGTGTAGACTTTACATTTCAACCCGACCCGATGTAAATCACAGATCATGAAAGTTGGGATGAAGCTGAGTGGACGCCCACCTTGATGTGTTCCTGCAGCTGAGCTTGGTGCTGGCGCAGTAGAGCTTGGTGCTGTTTCTGGAACTCGGCGATGAGCAGCTGTTTTTGGATCTGTTGCTGCCTCTGAATCAGCAACAGCTCCCTCTGCAGCTGCTTCTCCCATTCATCCGAATCCCGCTCCCATTCCGGCATACTGACCTCGGACCTGCCCACCGGGGACAGCACCTCCGATCCTGACACAGGGCGGGAGATGGAAACGTTTAGTGCGATTTGTAATAAAACTCAGTCTTCACAGTGATATTACCATCACAGGCAAACTTCAAATCAGAAGTTTTTAATGATCCTCACTAAAAATCATTGGTCAAAAAGTCAGTAAGAACCAAAAAAAGTGCTGCAGTGAGCTGCTGAGAGTAAAAGCTGAACACAGGAACATTGAATTAGAGATTTCTTGCGAGATAAAATCGTAAGCTGCAGCGTTTTTTTTAAATTTTTTAAACTAGATTTACATTTACATTTACATTTAGTCATTTAGCAGACGCTTTTATCCAAAGCGACTTACAAATGAGAACACCACAAGTCAGAAGCCATGAAGAAAACTAGACTAAACTAGATCTTCAGAAGTTCCTAAAATATCTACTGGCTTGTTGTTTGTCACGAAACTAATAAAAAACTCACGTGTACGAACAACGAGTGAAATGATGAAATGACAGCAATACAAGGTTTTTTTTTTAAACAAAGACAAGTAGCAAACAAAAAGGACAAGATAACATCAAAACATTAAAGATATGCAAATTAGTGTGTATTACACCAGAATGAACCAATCAAAAATGTCCACCAGGTTCCTGCAGGCAGCATCCTCTGAGCACCCATGATAGTTATAAACTGCACAACAGATGAGCCACAGCCTCATCCACAAGATGGCGCAATAAGGTCAATGTGTCTTATAATGCGCACATAAGAGGATGCAGGGTTAAAACTCCAGCAGCACTGCTGTGTCTGATCCATTTATACCTGCACAATACATGATCTCACACCACCACCAAATTAGTGACACTGCAGTGCTCAGGATCATCCACCACCCAAGTTATACCTGATCTGCGGACCTGCTGACAGACAGATAGACTACAGACTGTAACTGTGAAACATCTGTGGGGTCAGTGAAGCTGATAACATAAAATACTCATAAGTTTAATCCATTAATCCATTTAGACACAGATACATCCATCCATCCATTATCTTCCGCTTTATCTATTAGGGTCGTGGGGGATTTCCCCATGCCCATCCAGTGGAGACGTTTCGGGCGCTGGGCAGATACACCCAGGACAGAGCGCCAATCCATCGCTAGGCACACACCCACTTACACATACACACTCTATATGGGGCAATTCGGAGAACTCAATTGACTTGCTCCATGTTTTTGGACTGTGGGAGGAAACCGGAGGAAACGCACGCGGACACGAGGAGAACATGGAAACCCCACCCAGATTGGGATTCGAACCGGAAATCCCTAGTACTGAGAGGCAAACGTCTATATAATAATAATAATAATAATAATAATAATAATAATAATTAAAATAATGAACTTTTTTATATAAACGGTGCTTCTGTGTTTAATGTTCAGTTAAATTTCATATAATTTAATTGCTGTATTTATAT
Source organism: Corydoras maculifer (assembly GCA_019802435.1). Taxonomy (NCBI): domain Eukaryota; kingdom Metazoa; phylum Chordata; class Actinopteri; order Siluriformes; family Callichthyidae; genus Corydoras; species Corydoras maculifer. Next base: position 301,806 of record JAFMOD010000753.1, read on the forward strand.
GAATATAATATAAAATTATAGATTATTATATAATCTGAATTGGGTGTCAAATCCGCCTCCAGGTCTAGGTGATCCAGGTTCAAATCCCAATATGGGTGGAGTTTCCATTTTTCCTTCATGGGTTTTCTCTGGGTTCTCTGGTTTCCTCCCACAGTCCAAAAACATAGCTTCAAGGTGAAATGGCTGCTCTAAATTGCCCTATACTGTATAGTGTTTGTGCCCAGTGATGGATTGGCGCCCTTTCTTGGGTGTATTTGCCCAGCGTAGTGTTCTCCCCTGGGCATGGGGAACCCCTCGGAACCCTAGTATAGGATATATTGTCAGATTATGGATGAATGAATATCTGGGTGCAGTTTCCATGTCCTTCCCGTGTCCGTGTGGATTTTTTCCGGATTCTCCGGTTTCCACCCACAGTACAACACATGGATTCAAGGTGGGCTGCTTTAAAATGCCCCTATATAGTGTGTGTGTGTGTGTGAGTGTGCCCAGTGATGGACCCGCACCCGTAACGTGCCCCCTCTGGATAGGCAGAGGGAACCGTAGAGAACCTAGTAGAGGATTGCAGAAGATAATGAGATGAGACGAGATGTTCTGAACCCCATCACTAATTCTGAGTGGCATCACTAAAACCATGAAAGCAGTTTAAGCCGAAAGAACAGCCCCATGATGTATTTTGTGAGCCTCGTGCGCCGTGTGACGTCAGTGCAGCTCTAATGCTGAACGCCAAAATGCCCAGAATTACTAAGTGGCGTGATTTATGACTTTACAAGACAAACAAACATCTGTCTACCACCCTAAAAATATCGCCAGAGAATGTTGAATCCCTTTCAGATCTTTTCTGTCTCGTCGTTGTACCTCTGTCACCTCTGGCCGTCCCACATGTGCAGCCCTGAATCCCCGCCGGGTGGATGGCGTGGCCCGTGTTCGGTCACACCGCTCAGAACCCTCACTGCCAGTTCAGTCAGGTGGTTCACGGCTGTGATCTACACTGCGAACACGAGGTCGTCTCCCCAGAGACAGCTTTACTATGAGCCGCCTCATCCAGCAGACGGCCCACCGGTGTTTTGGATTAGCCCCGCTACACTCCACGTTGTATGGAAACACATGTGGAGCTTTCGAAAGTCCAGCTGTTGGACAGGAGTGTCTTTGTACTCCACCGCCTCCTGCCCTTTCCCCCTTTGCCCTCTACTACCAGACATAATGCTGCACCTGATGATGTACTCTCACGGCTTCACACATATTCAACCGCGTACTACTCAGCTCTTAATTCTTCATTGGTGCTTTTTAACATCCTGTGACGTGCAATAAACCAATCAGTGTCACTCGCTGTTCCCTTTAAGAGCCAGGTGACACTCTGACTTTGGCGGGTTGTTATTTGAACGGTGCAGCTACCTGGACTCAATGCACTGCTCCATGAGGTTCTCCATGTGAGTGTGAATGGAGAACCCACAGTATTGTGTACTCTATTCAAAACTCTGCAGCCCGACTTGTATTCAACCACCCAAGCAAACTCATGGGACTCCGCCTCTCCTCTCTCTCCATTGGCTCCCTGTAGCTGCTGCATTCAGTACAAGTCACTGACTCTGACCTACAGGACCATTTCTGGATCTGACCCCTCGTACCTTCACTCTGTTTTTAAAATACACTCCGGCTCGTTCACAACGTTCTAGTGATGATTGTCGCCGGGTGGTTCCACCTCACCGAGGAGCTGATTCTCACTCGGTGGCGTTCGTCACTGCACAATGGTGGAACCATCTTCCCAACTCTGTCCACAAGGTGGAGTCACTCGGCATTTTTAAGAAACTACTGAAGACGCATCTTTTTAACAAATACCCGTGTAAATGTATTAATTAATTAATTTAATTAAATAAATAATAAATTTTAAAAAGTGTGAGCATCATATAATGATCAGATTTGATAATTCTATAGTGTAGCTGGTTTTCTTCATAGCTACTGACTTGTGATGTTCTCATTTGTAAGACCATCCATCCATCCATCCATCATCTTCCGCTTTATCCTCTAGTAGGGTCACGGGGGGGGGGGGGGGTTCCCCCCATGCCCATCCAGGGGAGAACGTTTCGGGCGCTGGGCAGATACACCCAGGACAGGGGGGGCAATCTATCATTGGGCACACAGACACACTCTATATGGGGTTATTTGGAGAACTCAATTGACCTTGATCCATGTTTTTGGACTGTGGGAGGAAACCGGAGAACCCGGAGGAAACCCACGCGGACACGGGGAGAACATGGAAACTCCACCCAGATTGGGATTCGAACCGGGAATCCCTAGCGCTGAGAGGAGAACATGCTAAAGTCGCTTTGGATAAAAGCGTCTCCTAATTGACTAAATGTAAATGTAAAATGTATGGATCTGCGTTCTCTGTACAAATGCAGTCAGATTTAATAGCGTTCCGTTGGTTTCCGTAGCGTTGGACACATATCTACGTTGATGATTCACCGGCCAACCAGATAGCCACCAACGACCGACTGTCGACGTCTGGAGAGGTTGTTGTCAGTCAGCGGCACACCTGTGTTAGCAAAACGCCAGAAGTGTACCTGAACACGCCACATTGCGAGACTGTTTTTTGGGGGGGTGAGCGGGTCATGAGCATCGCAACACGTCGTGCCCAGGTTGGAAGTTGGAACCTAATCTTGCAAAACCAATAACAAACCAAAACAGCAGGTTAAAATGTATTATTAGTCCAGATCTATCATTAATACGAAGGTGATGACAACACCGACGCCCGTCTTAGTCCGTGGACATGATGTCCTATGAGGCGCAGGTTAGCCGTACTCGGCAAAAAATACCCCCGCTCTCTCTGGAGCTCGCCTAAAACTCATAAAGACATTCTGACCAGCGACAGAACGCTTTTTAAAGCTGAATCTAAAGACGGGCGGCATGTGACTGTCATAGTCGAGATGAGCCGGCGCTATTTTTAAACGTGTGAACAAAACGCTAGAAAAAGGAAAGCTGTTTGGTATGTGTGCGAAGGCAAGCCAGCAGTCTGAGTGTGTGCTGCGGGAGAGAAAGATCTGGCATTGGTCCCTTATAAAAAGCCATTATCCCCCCCCCCCCCCCCCCCAACACACACACGCATACACACCTACACACATTCCACTCCATTACACAGCCTTCATCATCTGTAAGGCTAGAAAGGTTCTGTATGAGAAGAGGCTTGAATTCCCAGACACACTCAACACCTCCGTACACAACACTCCCACAAATCATACCTTCGCACTTCGGTCTAGTTGTTTTTTTGTTTTTGTTTTTTCGCCCACGTACGGCACTCGACTGCACACCATCCGAAAGATGAGCGGCTAGATTTCACCGAGAGGAAACCCTACATCCGTCTTAACCCAAAAACACCTTGCTGGATTACCTCCGTGCTCAGAGATAGATCTTTTCAATCATCCATCCATTATCTACTGCTTTATCCTCTATTAGGGTCAGGGGGGGGGGGGTACCCCATGCCAGTCCAGGGGAGAACGTTTCGGGTGCTGGGCAGATACACCCAGGACAGGGCGGCAATCTATCCCTGGACACACACTCACTTAAACAAACACACTCTACATGGGGCAATTTGGAGAACTCAATTGATTTGATCCATGTTTTTTGAATGTGAGAGGAAACCGGCGAACCCGGAGGAAACCCACATGGACACGGGGAGAACATGGAAACTCCACCCAGATGGGGATTCAAAACGGGAATCCCTAGCACTGAGAGGAGAAGATGCCAAACCACTAAGCCACCGTGCCGCCGAGATAGATCTTTCATTCATTCATTATCTCCCGCTTTATCCTCTATTAGGGTCGCGGGGGGTTCCCCATGCCCATCCAGGGGAGAACGTCTCAGGCGCTGGGCAGATACACCCAGGACAGGGCACGAATCTATCGCTGGGCACACACTCACTCAAACAAACACACTCCATATGGGGCAATTTGGAGAACTCAATTGACTTGATCCATGTTTTTAGACTGTGGGAGGAAACCGGAGAACCCCGAGGAAACCCACGTGGACACAGGTAGAACATGGAAACTCCACCCAGATTGGGATTCAAACTGGGAATCCCCAGCGCTGAGAGGAGAACATGCTAAACCACTGAGCCACCGTGTTGCCAAGATACTTTAAATTTATATTTTATCAAACTCTCCAAAGTGCCCCTTATAGAGTGTGTTTGTGTGAGTGAGTGTGTGCCCAGCGATAGATTGCCCCCCTGTCCTGGGTGTGTCTGCCCAGCGCCCGAAAGGTTCTCCCCTGGATGGTCATAGGGACCATCGACCCTAGTAGAGGAAAAAGCAGAAGATAATGGATGGATGGATGTCGATGGATGGATGGGGTCAACTTTTTTTGCAGATACATGTAGAGGGGCTCCAAGGAAAATCGTTTGGGAACCACTGTCTTGGTATTGCTTTGGTATGTTTGGTGTAAAAAACCTACCAAAATCTCCTTAAATCTACAACATTGTGCATCTTTTTTGAAGTTCTATCCATCTGTTTATTATCGTCCCTCTTGATCCTCTACTAAAGTTGCGGAACGATTCCCCAATGCCCATCCGGGGGAGAAAAGTTTTGGGCGCTGGGCAGATACACCAAAGACAAGGCGCCAAACTAACTCTGGGTACACAATCACACCATATAGGAGCAATTTAGATAGGGGCAATTTAGAGCAGCCAATTTACCCTGAATAAAGTGCTTTATTTTGCCTACTGTGCATACACACAGAGGAATTTGCCCTCCACATTTAACCCATCCGTGCAGTGACACACACACATACACACACACTGGTGAAGTGAGCACACGTATCCAGAGCGGTGGGCAGCCTTGAATACGACTTGAATAAGCCTTGCCTAAGGGCACAAGCCATGGTACTTGGTGGGATAGGGAATAAGGCTGGTTCCTTAACCTTAAGCCCATGACTGCCCTAAATCCATGTTTTTGGACTGTGGGAGGAAACCGGAGAACCCGGAGAAAACCCACACGGACACGGGAAGAACATGGAAACTCCACCCAGATCTGGATTCGAACCTGGATCCCCAGCTGTAAGAGGTGAACAGAAATTCCAGACCCCAGATAACTTTGCAGGCACAATTTGGAACATTCCAAGATCTTACTGAAATATAAAATGTGCCATCCAGAATAATCTACACTCCAAACATGGTACGGTCCTTCGTTGTAAATAACCGCTAGCTGAATGCAGTTGACTCTAAATGCAACCAAAGCATCTGAACTAAAAATGTGCCTTATGAAGTACTTGGTAGCCAATCTGACTCCGGAGGCCCCTCACACCAAAATACCCCCTTCACAAAAAGCCCTGAGCCCCATAACAGCAGCACAGCGCTGGCCAAGGGCTTAATCACCACTAATAGTCTTTAGTATCAGTTCCAAACATATTATAATGGCTCCTGTAAAGCAAAGGCGCCGCCTGGCTAGACCCTCGGGAGGCCCGACCACCGAACATCAATCCATAAAGAATTCCATCCTTAAAATAAGATAACGACCTTGAACTAAAGATGGTTCTACCTGAGATGATGAAGGGTGCAGGGAGCTGGACGGATGAGTGCAGCAGGTGTTTTTGAGGCAAAGAGAGAAATGAAAATAAAGCCTTCCTGGGGGGTTATTAGGAGTTAAGTCAGACAGAATGATAACTGAGGCTAATCTTAGCCTTGTAATGCCTTAAGCCCAAGGGGGGGGGGGGGGGGGGGGGGGGGGGGGGGGGGGGGGGGGGGGGGGGGGGGGGGGGGGGGGGGGGGGGGGGGGGGGGGGGGGGGGGGGGGGGGGGGGGGGGGGGGGGGGGGGGGGGGGGGGGGGGGGGAACTGGCGCCGGGCATGTCCATCCAGGGGTGAACTGGCGCCGGGCAGAAACACCCAGTACAGGACGCCAATCTATCACTGGACACTCACACAAACACACTTTCTATGGGGCAATTTTGGAGAATTCAATTGACCTTGCGCCATGTTTTTAGACAGTGGGGGGAAACCGGAGAACCCGGAGGAAACCTACACGGACACGGGGAGAACATGGAAACATGGGCAGGGGGGCTGAGTGGTTAGTACCCCCCCCCCAAGAGGATTATGTGGACTGTAGGAGGACTGTAGGAGGACACTGGAAAACCCGTAAAAAAAAAAACCCATGAGGGTTCTCCAGGTTCTCTGGCTTCCTCCCACAGTTCAAAAACATGGATTCAAGGTGAATTCTCTGCTCTAAATCACACCTATATAATGTGTCTGTGTGAGTGAGTGCGTGCCCAGCGAGGGATTGGCGCCCTGTCCTGGATGTATCAACCCAGCGCCTGAAACGTAGACGAATGGGAAAGACGAAATTCCATAGAAAAGGACAAATCAGAAGATGAGATGAGTTCGTTCTTAGACTTGACTCTTATGTTTAATCTCGGGTTCTGAGCTGTCCTTCTACTTTCTTCCTTATAATAAGGTTTGGTGTTTTTAGTTTGTTTTTAGTCTGTTGTTTCGTCTCCTGTGAGCCGTTTAATCCTCTGATCCTATTTACGTACCAGTGAGGTCTGTACGCATGATAACTCAGCAGGGCCTGTGTGTTTTCGTACCCCTTCGGGCTTCGCGGTTGTAATGACGAGTATTTTGGAACGTTATTTTGCTTGGATCTCAAAGCATGATGCTATCTTGTTATTTCATGCAGCTGACAGACGATTTTTTGCACATTATAAAGAACTGCCGCAATTACAGACTCTTTAAGAATTTTTTTAAATCAAGGACAATGTTTCTTGGAACATGTGGCTCACACCACTAGGAGGCCACCAGCACTGTTACCTCTCCACTTAATGTTAACTGTTTATAAAACCAAACTCAGGGTTTACTTCATACCATTTATTACTTGAATGTTTCTTGTACTGTGTATCGTCCTGTATTTATCGTGCACTTTATGTTGATTGTGTAGTAGCTGTTATGTGTAGCACCTTGTTCCTGGGGACGCTGTCGCGTTCCACATATACTGTACTGTACTTTATATTTACATTTACGTTGGTCATTTATTGGACGCTTTTATTCAAAGTGACTTACAAGGTGAGCACAGGGTTCATCACAACATCCCTGGATCAATGAGGGTTAAGGGTCTTGCTCAAGGACCCACACTGGTAACTTCAGTGGACCTGGGATTTGAACCCACAACCTTTAGATTGATAGCCCAACACCCCAACCACTGAGCTACCACACCCTCTATATTGTGAAATGACAAATAAAATACTTGAATTTTGGGGGGAAAACATAAAGCTATTGGCCATGGAATGGTGGTGATTCTTGCTTATAAGATCAGGAATGAGATATAGTAGGTGAACTCGTGTAGAAAAATAATGGACCACTGGACGGATGTTTGTGGAGACCATTCAGTCTGATACCCAACTTCAATTTCATCAGGACATTTTTCCAAAGCATTTTCAAAGAGCGCGGCACGGTGGCTTAGTGGTCAGGACGGATTCCCGGTTTAAATCCCCATCTGGGTCCTCCCCGTGTCCGTGTGGGTTTCCTCCGGGTTCTCCGGTTTCCTCCCACAGTCCAAAAACATGGACCAAGTCAACTGAGTTCTCCAAATTGCCCCATATAGAGTGTGTATGTGTCTGTGTGAGTGAGTGTGTGCCCAGTGATAGATTGGCGCCCTGTCCTGGGTGTATCTGCCAGTTCTCCCCTGGATGGGCATGGGGAACCCCCCGCGACCCTAATATAGGATAAAGCGGAAGATAATGGATGGATGGACTTTACCTTTAATAACCGAGCCCTCAGTCATGATGGTGCAGAATAAAACCTGTGTGTTACATGCATGTGTGTGTGTGTGTGGGGGGGGGATGTCTTCCCATGTGCTGTGACATGAAAGCAATCGCCAACATCCTGCAGTTTCCCCTAAATGTTTGTCACCATGAGCTTAAATACATTTAGAGCCCAAAACCGAATTGGCACTCCGAATATATCACAGAGGAGCGGAGCGCACGTCGAGCACGATCCTCCCTCGAGCCGCAGATCACGTCACACAGAAACCTGACTTTAAATTTAAGAACCACGGTCACGTCTTGTAGAAGCGCTTCAGTAGCAGTGCACCAAAAACAAAGAGGTTAAGGGTTCGAGAGTCGAGTCTGACAAAATACCACTGTTGGGTTTCCTCTTAGGAACTTTTAAAACTTTTCCCTGGGTCCCGTTAAAGCCGGAACCCTCCCTCTGTGTGTGTGTGTGTGTGTGTGTGTGTGTGTGTGTGTGTGTGTGTGTGTGTGTGTGTGTGTGTGTGCGCGCTGCAGGATGATTATAGGCTTTAAAGATGGACTTTTTTAGCTACTACTGCAAAGTGGCAACTACCAGCAGAGGAGGAGGAAGGAGGGAGGAGGAACCGTGATGCAAGCGACGGCTGCCTGCAGGTTTCACACGTTGTTTTTTTAAAAATAAGAATAAAGTGTTATCTGCGGAGGATTATCTTTATGCGGAAATCATTATAAGCGTTTCCTGTCGTATTGCGAAGTTAGGAATCTGCTATGAAGCAAAGAGCAACAAAAAGAAATAAATACAGCCAGATTATTTTAATGCAGTTCTCCCAGATTTTATTTTAGTTAGTTTTAGCAGATGGGGCGGCACAGTGGCTTAGTGGTTTAGCACGTTCTCCTCTCAGCACTAGGGATTCCCGGTTCGAATCCCCATCTGGGTGGAATTTCCATGTTCTCCCTGTGTCCGCGTGTTTCCTCCGATTTCCTCCCACAGTCCAAAAACATGGAACAAGTCAATTTAGTTCTCCAAATTGCCCCATATAGAGTGTGTATGTGTCTGTGTGAGTGAGTGTGTGTCCAGTGATGGATTGGCGCCCTGTCCTGGGTGTATTTGCCCAGCGCCCGAAACGTCTCCACTGGATGGACATGGGGAACCCCCCCGCGACCCTAATAGAGGATAAAGTGGAAGATAATGAATGAATGAATTATAATTTCATCCAAAATTTTGTAATGACTTTAAATAAAAACCCTGGCAAAAAATGCTTAACTTTATGGAAAGTTTTGGGACCCTATCTCCATCCATCCATCCATTATCTTCCGCTTTATCCTCTACTAGGGTGGTGGAGGGGGTTCCCCATGCTCATCCAGGGGAGAACAATTTGGGCGCTGGGCAGATACACCCATTACAGGATGCCAATCTATCACTGGGCACACACTCACTCACACAGACACACTCTATATGGGGCAATTAGGAGAATACCTTGGTCCATGTTGTTGGACTGTGGGAGGAAACCGGAGAACCCGGAGGAAACCCACATGAGGAAAACATGGAAATTCCACCCAGATTGGGATTCGAACCGGGATTGCAACCATGGCGCACCGCCCACTCAATACAACCTCTCCAGACGTTGACAGTCAGACGTGGGTCGCTATCTCGTTAGGCGGTGGATCATCAACGCAGACGCGTGTCCATAGTACCCACACTATACTGTGGGTTCTCCATTCACATTCACATGGAGAACCTCATGAAGCAACGCATTGAGTCCAGGTAGCTGCACCGTTCAAATAGCAACCCGCCAAAGTCAGAGCACCACCTGGCTCTTAAAGGGAACTGCAAGTGACACGCTGATTGGTTTATTGCACGTTATGCCTATAACACCCCCATGAGGAATTTAGAGTTAGTACATCATACTTTGTCCTAGTCGTCCATTCATCCATTATCTTCCGCTTTATCTTCTACTAGGATCGTGGGGGGGTTCCCCATGTCTATCCAGGGGAGAACGTTTCAGGCGCTGGGCAGATACACCAAGGACAGGACTTCTTCCTATACTGACTTTTATAGTGAGGTTGAGTAAAAGTGGCGTCCTCTAGATTCGTGTGGCCATCGCCACTGACTCACCCCCCCCTACCCCCCCAGCCGCATGCTCAGTGGACCGAGTGAGTCAGGGCTTATGAGAAACAGATAGATCTAAAATAAACAGAATCCCAGAGTTATAAAACAGGCCCAACTAAAAATGGAAGCGCTGCCTGACATTTTTGAGTCGACATGCTCTGCTTTGACAAACATACTGGAAGTCTCACGAGATCTCGTCCCAGAGCTTCATTCTGGTCTCTGTACAGAAGTGCGAGTCCCTGATGCTGCACGCCTGAGAACGCAGAGCAGATGTATAAATATTTGGTGATGTATTTAGCTGCGAGACTTTTCACCGCTCGGTATCCAGGTCTGAAATCCGTCCGCCCCCCCGCTGAGCGTTATGACCTGTCAGAATGAGTCTGTCTATTCGGATTTTTAGTTTTTAATTATTACCGCCCCTGTATCAGCTTTTTAATTTGTTTAATATTATTACCCTCTCGGGGCGGCACGGTGGCTTAGTGTTTAGCATGTTCTCCTCTCAGCGCTAGGGATTCCCGGTTCGAATCCCCATCTGTGTGGAGTTTCCATGTTCTCCCCGTGTCCGCGTGGGTTTCCTCCGGGTTTTCCGGTTTCCTCCCACAGTCCAAAAACATGGATCAAGTCAACTGAGTTTTTCAAATTGCCCCATAAAGAGTGTGTGTGTGAGTGAGTGTGTGCCCAGCGATGGATTGGCGCCCTGTCCTGGGTGTATCTGCCCAGTGCCCGAAACGTTCTCCCCTGGATGGGCATGGGGAACCCCACCGCGACCCTAATAGAGGATAAAGCAGGAGATAATGGATGAATGAATGAATGAATGAATTACCCTCCCTGTATCGGCTTCATCTGTTTGTTTGTGTGTCTGGTAAAATGTTTGCAAATGCTACTTCACCCATTTCCCGTTATCCGATTAAGCTGAAACTTTGCACATTTGTTCATCGTTGATGACAACACACGAATCAATTAAAAAAAAAAAGTCTTTTAAATTTACCAATTAATTAACTAATTATGGCGGCACGGTAGCTTAGTGGTTAGTGTTCTCCTCTCAGCACTAGGGATTCCCGGTTCAAATCCCTATCTGGGTGGATTCTCCATGTTCTCACCTTGTCCATGTGGGTTTCCTCCGGGTTCTCCGGTTTCCTCCCACAGTCCAAAAACATGGATCAAGGTCAACTGAACTCTCCAAATTACCCCATATAGAGTGTGTGTTTGTGTGCGATAGATCGGCGCCCTGTCCTGGGTGTATCTGTCCAGCGCCCGAAACGTTCTCCCCTGGATGGGCATGGAGAACCCCACTGCCACCCTAATATAGGATAAAGCGGAAGATAATGGATGGATGGATAAATTACCATCTGTGTATTAGCTTTTTCATTTTTTTATTATTATTACACCTGTATTCGCTTCATCTGTTTGTCTGTGTGTCTGGTAAAACGTGCTATTTCACCCACTTCCCGTTATCCGATTTAGCTGAAACTTTGCACAATTGTTCATCGTCGATGACAACACACTTATCTCCCGCTTATCCTCTATTAGTGTCGCGGTGGGGGTTCCCCATGCCCATCCAGGGGAGAGCATCTCGGGCGCTGGGCAGATAGACCCAGGACAGGGCGCCAATCCATTGCTGGGCACACACTCACTCACACAGACACACTCTATAGGGGGCAATTTTGAGAATTCAATTAACTTGATCCATGTTTTTGGACTGTGGGAGGAAACCGGAGAACCCAGAGGAAACCCATGCAGACACGGGGAGAACATGGAAACTCCACCCAGATGGGGATTCGAACCGAGAATCCCTAGCGCTGGGAGGCGAACGTGCTAACCACTAAGCCACCGTGCCGCCCCACACACGAATCAATTAAAGAAAAAAAAGAAAAAAGTTTTTTAAATTTACCAATTAACTAATTAGTGGTAATTCATTAATTTTGTTTTCTATGGATAAATTACTTATTTTCTACAAAATGTTATACTTCACAAGCAGAATTAATTTTAGAAAAAGTAATTTAACACAATATAGTGGTTGGGTAATTTTTTAATTCTTTCAGTTTGAACATTTGGAGAAACGTGAGCGGAACGAACAGAAAAGGCTTAAACAGTTAATTATTAAGGTGGAAGATGATGTAAGTATTTAAAGCAGAAGTGAAGGCTAATTACAGGCTCAGTATGAGATTAGTATCCTGTTACCATGAAATTACTCTGTAATTATACTTTTTACTCCAAAACAGATTTTTTTTTTTTTACACCTTACTTAGTTCTTTGGCTTGTTACTCTCAGGGGTCGGCACGGCGGCAGGATCTGAGATTTGGTTTTACAGATCCTCTTCCTGACGCAGCCCTCCAATTTACGAGAGCTGCACATCAAGTGCACTGATGTGTTCTCCCCTAAAACCAGCCTCTGCGCTGTCCATTTTTAAAACAAGTCTTAAACTAGTCTTGACGGTTTTATTGGTATTTATTTTATTTTTTTTACTATTTTTTACAGTTCTGTGACTTATATTTTTTTATGTCTGTATTGTCTTTTTTGTTTTGTGATTAACTTTGTTGCAGCCCTTATAAAAGTGCTTTAAAAAATTAGAGAGGTGCATTTAATGAAAATGCAAGTGATTGCAATGTGGCCATAAGAGACACAGTATATGACAGGGTGTCTATGACAGGGGCAATTTTGAGAATTCAATTAACTTGTTCCATGTTTTTGGACTGTGGGAGGAAACCGGAGAACCCGGAGGAAACCCACGCAGACACGGGGAGAATATGGAAACTCCACCCAGATGGGGATTCGAACCGGGAATCCCTAGCGCTGAGAGGCGAACGTGCTAACCACTAAGCCACCGTGCCGCCTTATTAAATACAGTTCCAGCAATAAAGTGAATAAAGTTCCGAACTTTATTAACATATCGCATTTTTTCTGCTCAAATCGTAATAGTGCATTTTAAGACATCTTGTAGTTTGGTATGTGCTCTCATTCTTTGGTGCCGTTTATGGTTCGGCTGAGCGTGTCTGGGATTTTGGCTCGTCTCCAGTGTTTCCTGAGCTCAGTTCTCTGAGGATTGTTTCTAATTTGGGCCTGAGCAACCTAATGAGGTGTGCTTTCACCATCCAGCTGCGGGGGACTGTGCTTATTTTAGTGTATCTGGAGGACAAAGAGAAGGTCTCGCTTAAATGAGATGTTTCTCTGCAGAACATGAAAGAATCCGTAACTATAAACATAAGTGAGACGATTACAAACAGGTCTGACATTCGAAACGCAGGCAGGCAGGCCAACCACAGAGAGCGAACTGAAATACCAATACCACCGGCTTTAGGGGCGCACACAGCCGAGCATGGGATCGATCCCAATGCTCTGATCAGTCTCTGATGCAGAGATGGAGATGAATATGGAGACATTTGCAGACCATGGCTTCTGTTGTGGGAGAAAGTTTGGAGCCCACAGTTAGATGATGTATTGTTGAAAAAAAAAAAAAGTCACATAATATCCCGTAAATAGAGGTTTTTGGGCTTAGCGTTATAGTTTTACCCCAAAATGCTGACCGTAAATGCAGCACACACACTCTTTGTCTCTGAAAAGCGCTGTAAGCCGTGTGTCCACCTGCTTAGATTTGAAGAGCAGGCGACGTGCACTAAGACACTTTATTTAATATATATATATATATATATAGGCGGCATGGTGACTTAGTGGTTTGGCATGTTCTCCTCTCAGCGCTAGGGATTCCCGGTTTGAATCCACATCTGGGTGGAGATTCCATGTCCTCCCCGTGTCCACGTGGATTTCCTCCGGGTTCTCCGGTTTCCTCCCACAGTCCAAAAACATGGATCAAGTCAATTGAGTTCTCCAAATTGCCCCATGTAGAGTGTGTATGTGTGTGAGTGAGTGTGTGCCCAGTGATAGGTTGGTGCCCTGTCCTTGGTCTATCTGCCCAGCGCCCAAAACCTTCACCTCTGGATGGGCATATAAATCCATCCATCCATTATCTTCTGCATTATCCTCTATTAGGGTCGCGGTGGGGTTCCCCATGCCCATTCAGCGGAGAACGTTTCGGGCGCTGGGCAGATAGACCCAGGACGGGACGCCAATCTATCGTTGAGCACACACTCTCTCACAAAGACACTCTATATGGGGCAATTTGAAGAATTCTATTGACCTTGATCCATGTTTTTGGACTGTGGGAGGAAACCGGAGAACACGGAGGAAACAAGCGTGTTGGCTGGTGAAACAGCCGAACATCCCGCTCCTATCCAGGTCCAACCCAAACCCCCCCCCCACCCCTCCGTTACCCTAGCAGAGGATAAAGTGGAAGATAATGGATTGCCCCATCCATGATATGATGTGATATTCATTCATTCATTCATTATCTCCCGCTTATCCTCTACTAGGGTCGCGGTGGGGTTCCCCATGCCCATCCAGGGGAGAACGTCTCGGGTGCTGGGCAGATAGACCCAGGACAGGGCGCCAATCCATCGCTGGGCACACACTCACTCACACAGACACACTCTATATGGGGCAATTTTGAGAATTCAATTAACTTGATCCATGTTTTTGGACTGTGGGAGGAAACCGGAGAACCCGGAGGAAACCCACGCAGACACGGGGAGAACATGGAAACTCCACC
>JAFMOD010000753.1:324385-341018 GCA_019802435.1 Corydoras maculifer
AAAAAAAAAAAGCCAAGGAAAGATTGGGAAAACACCCCGCACAGGTCGTCAGTCCATCACAAGGCAGACACATTCACACACACATTTATACCTGAGAGAATCCGTCTACTGTTCTCAAAAGAAACATACAGGAGGACTGGGGAGACACTTTGCATGGGTCCTCCGTCCATCACCGGACAGACATGGACAAACACATTCACACACACATTACCACCCAAATTGTGTGACTTTAATCCCCCCCCCCCCCCCCCCAAAAAAAAATAACCAACACACACTCTAAAGGCCTGATTCGAACCTAGGCTCTTTAATGTATAGGTTCCCTAAAAGCGTACTTCCACAAACCTTGTACGTCCTGCTGTAGACTCGAACCCAGACACCTTGTTGTGCAACAGATGCTCTAACCCTCTCTGCAACCCCGTCCCTCAATTGGTCACATAATAGTTATGTCATAGCGACTGCTATATGCTGTCGAATAACCACCTGATAACATCCTCAGTCTAGAACACTTATTATTATTATTATTATTATTATGAACTAAGTTATGAAGACAGATGGAGAACGAAATAAAGCCGGCTGCAAAAGTGAGGCATGCCCTTATAGAGACTGATCTGCGCACAGGTACCTTGGCCAATCACGGTATTGGAGATGCTGTGCGTATCCAGGATGTTCCTGAGCCACTCGGCGGGGATGCGGGTCTCGCTTTCATAAATAGTCTGCAGCATGCTGAGCGCCGAGGCGAGCCCTCCTGTCCTCCCGCGATCGATCCGGAGCCAGGGTCCTCGCGCCGGCCGCCTCTCCTCGCTTCCCTCCGTCGACTCCTCTGTTCCGAGTTGCTGCAAACCGGGTACGCTGGCGTTCAGATGCCCAGCTTCCCCGCTGAGCCTCGTGAGGGTGAAAAGGATCGAAAAGCGACGGCGGTGGCGCCGTTCTCGCTCGTCTCACGAGCTTCCGAGAGCCAATCGAAGCAGTTTGTAACTCTGTCACCGCACCAACAGCTCTCTCAATGTGTCACCCTTTACCTCCTCCTCTCTCTATCATCATTATGTGAATGTACAGCAGTTCTCTCGCGCTCTCTCTCTCTCTCACACTCGCTCGCTCGCTCGCTTGCTCCCAGGTGACAGGAATAGCAGCAGGGCCGGCCCAGGACAGAAATAGGCTGGGCCAAACCAGGGGAGTGGAGCAGCGGCTAGGCGCTTAAAATAGCAGCACAAAAACACAGCTGTCTGCCTTCATCCTTCTCCCCATGCAGCTCCCTGGTACCTCTTTATCTTCACGGCTTCAGTCGGCCCTTATCTCTGGCCTCCGTTTTCGTTTTCGGGAGGCTTTTTCGTGCGTCCGATAGCCCCATCATCAAACGGCAACGCAGCACGGCTTTCGGAAAAGCTTTCTGATCAGCCCGCTTATCTAATCCGAGGACGAAAAGCCTGAGATATCGCAGCTCGTCGCTGTTCCTTTGAAGATTTTGGTTTCTCTCGGTTGGAAGTGGTCCCGCAACTGCAGGCTCATTTTAACAGAAGTCAAGACGAGTGCTATTTTGAGTGCAGAAACCAGACAGCATCCAGCACACTGAAACCTGGTACACTGGTCTTAAATACATTTTTTAAAAAAAGGTTTTAAAAGGTTTTTTTGTGACTGAACGGCCTGATTCTGTGACCTTGTGCTATTTTAATCCGGTGAAAACATGCAGAAGACTGCATCCTGTTTAGCCTGCGCCGGCCATCAGTAAGATAGGGCCTCACCAACCTCCTGTAATGATGCTGCACACGTGACATAGGACGAAGTCAATGACTGAAAATAGCATTTAGAACATGAAGTGGTTAGTTGTTAGCCAGACTTGAAGCACCACGGTGAGGTTGAAATACCACATTGAGTTAAGGGGAAAGTACCACAGTGAGGTTAATGCACCACGGTGAGGTTGAAATACCACATTGAGTTAAGTGTGAAGTACCATGGTGAGGTTGAAGCACCATGGTGAGGTTGAAGCATCATGGTGAGGTTGAAATGCCACATTGAGTTAAGGGTGAAGTACCATGGTGAGGTTGAAGCACCATGGTGAGGTTGAAGCATCATGGTGAGGTTGAAATACCACATTGAGTTAAGTGTGAAGTACCATGGTGAGGTTGAAGCACCATGGTGAGGTTGAAGCATCATGGTGAGGTTGAAATGCCACATTGAGTTAAGGGTGAAGTACCATGGTGAGGTTGAAGCACCATGGTGAGGTTGAAGCATCATGGTGAGGTTGAAGCACCATGGTGAGGTTGAAATGCCACATTGAGTTAAGGGTGAAGTACCATGGTGAGGTTGAAGCACCATGGTGAGGTTAAAGTACCATGGTGAGGTGAAAATACCACATTGAGTTATGGGTGAAGTATCATAATGAAATTAAAACACCATGATGAGACTAAAGCAGCACAGTGAGGTTAAAGCACCACGGTGAGGTTGAAGCACCATGGTGAGGTTGAAGTACCATGGTGAGGTAAAAATACCACATTGAGTTATGGGTGAAGTACCATGGTGAGGTTGAAGCACCACAGTGAGGTTGAAGCACCACAGTGAGGTTGAAATGCCACATTGAGTTAAGGGTGAAGTACCATGGTGAGGTTGAAGCACCATGGTGAGTTTGAAGTACCACGTGAAGTTGAACTACCACACTGAGTTATGGGTGAAGTATCATAGTGAAATTAAAACACCATGTTGAGACCGAAGCAGCACAGTGAGGTTAAAGCACCACGGTGAGGTTGAAGTGCTAAGGTGAGGTTGAAGTACCACGTTAAGTTTAGGTGAGTTAAGTGAGGTTAAAGCACCATGATGCACCACATTGAGGTTAAGTTGAAGCACCACAATGAGGTTAAAGCACCATGGTATGGGTAATGCACCACGTTGCGTTGAGGTTGAAGCACCACAGTGAGGTAAAGCTTCAGAATGCAATTGCTCTCTAGAGCTCTTTCACTCTTGTACCTTTGTAAAATAGACTTTAGTTAGAAGGAAGCCGATCCAGAGGTTGTTCTGTATGTTAGAGGCAGAACTTTATATTAAATGTAAGCAGCTACAGGAAACCAATGGAGAGAGATGAGTGGTGGCATAACGACATTAGTTAAACTGCAAATAAGTGGCAGCGTTCTGTATCAGCTGTGGAGAACTGATCGTATAAGAATGGGAGAACGTCAAGCAATGTGTTGTAGCACTCAAACAGAAGACGATGAGGGACCAACGGTGTTTTTAAAAATCGCGAGTTCCTACATCCATCCATCCATCCATTGTCTTCATACATTGTCGTCGTACTAGGGTCACGGGGGGGTTCCCCATGCCCATCGAAGATAGAACGCTTCGAGCGCTGGGCAGATACACCCAGGACAGGACGCCAATCCATCACTGGGCACACACTCACTCACACAGACACACTCTATATGGGGCAATTTGGAGAACTCAACTGAACTTGATCCATGATTTTGGACTGTGGGAGGAAACCGGAGAACCCGAAGGAAAACCACGCGGACACAGAGAGAACATGGAAACTCCACTCAGATTGGGATTCAAACCGGGAATCCCTAGTGCTGAGAGGAGAACATGAACCACTAAACCACTAAACCACCGTGCCGCCCGCGATACAGAGTTCCTATCAAAGTTCATTCATTCATTCATTATCTCCCGCTTATCCTCTATTAGGGTCGCGGTTGGGTTCCAAATGCCCATCAAGGAGAGAACGTTTCGGGCGCTGGGCAGATAGATCCAGGACAGGGCGCCAATCCATCGCTGGGCACACACTCACTCACACAGACACACTCTATAGGGGGCAATTTTTTTGAGAATTCAATTAACTTGATCCATGTTTTTGGACTGTGGGAGGAAACCGGAGAACCCGGAGGAAACCCACGCAGACACAGGGAGAACATGGAAACTCCACCCAGATGGGGATTCGAACCGGGAATCCCTAGTGCTGAGAGGAGAACATGCTAACCACTAAGCCACCGTGCCGCCTCCTATCAAAGTTCTGTATCAAATTATTAAATGAGTATGAACCAAATAGTGTGAGAGTCTCATAGTTCCAGCGAACAAATAAAATGCCGGCACGTCTCGTCTGGAGCACATCTGAGGTGAGTGGAAAATTTGGAAATTGTCAGTCTTTATTCAGCCCGAAGGATTCACGGTTATTTATAACTACGGTCGGATACAAACCCGGCCTCTTAAAAGCGCACGAGCAGGTGGAATTTTATATTTAAAACGCAATAAAAGGTCTATTCCAAGGAAAGCTCACATTTAAGGTCAGGCGTGAAGAAATAGCTACATTAGTTCGGCGTATTTTTAGCGTAATTCCCGTTTCAGCGGTTTTACACGACAGCGAGCCACAAGCTATGTAATGTCTACAGTCTATAAAAAACCCAAACACATGACATCGAAAATGCCACATTATCCCGGCCTTTTTCATAAGAAACTGTAATGTTTTTAAAGATATGCTTCTTTCATAATTATACACGTCCATTTTCTCTGAACCTCGCTGCGTTTCGTGTAAACTCACAATTCCTGGAATTTTCTTCGAGCAGGACGACAGCAGCAAGTATCAACAGGGCTATAATTATTGTACTTTGATCATATTTTGATCAGTTTATAATTCTGAAGCTTCCAACGTCCATAAATTTGGGGACAGCCGAGTATCACGTCTACAAGAATTTGTTGGAGCATTTAAAAGAATTCCAAAATGATGTAATGAAAGTCTCTCGGCTTCTTTTCCCAAGATGCTGGATTTTTGGTATTTATATATATATTTATATATATTTATATTATAGGGGTGCTTAGTGGTTTAGCATGTTCACCTCTCAGCACTAGGGATTCCCGGTTCGAATCCCCATCTGGGTGGAGTTTCTATGTTCTCCCCGTGTCCGCGTGGGTTTCCTCCGGGTTCTCCGGTTTCCTCCCACAGTCCAAAAACCTGGATCAAGTCAATTGAGTTCTCCAAATTTCCCCATAATGAGTGTGTATGCGTGCATGTCTGTGTGAGTGAATGTGTGCCCAGCGATGGATTGGCGCCCTGTCCTGGGTGTATCTGCCCAGCGCCCAAAATGTTCTCCCCTGGATGGGCATGGGGAACCCCACCGCGACCCTAATAGAGGATAAAGCGGAAGATAATGAATTAATGAATATATATATATATATTGTGGATTGTTTATTGTCATTTCTGCAGTGACACTGATGTAGTTTCATTTCTCCACCTCAGTAACACTGCTGGGATAGGAATAATGCCCCCACCCAATAACCCCTGCTCTGTGGTGGTACTATTGGGGTTCTGACCATTACAACAGAGTACACAGTATGTACTGTAGAACACAAACAGATGGACTACAGAGTGGACTTTAGTCTGCAATTGTAGAACTACAAAGTCCATCTTTACAGAAAGTGGAACTTAGAGCATGGACAATAAGTGGAGCAAAAAGGGGGCGTGGCCAACCTTTTCAAGTAGCTTATTTTAGTACTCAACCTCACTGAAAAATGCATAGTTGATGCACAGAACTACCAACACCAGCCGTCCATCATAATGGAGTTAAAGGGGTGAGACAGAAGAATGCCATTTCCAGAGCTCCCACCATCTCTAAATTTAAATGCGTGATTCATCCAGAACGTCCATGTTTATCACGCACTCATCTCGTTGACGTGCTCTGCAGAACGGCTCCAGAAACAGGAAATGCACGCTGATGGGGATGAATCAGCATCATGCTGTCTGCATGTAACGGCATGAGTCCGACGCGAGCCACCGACCACATCTCAAATCCGTATGAATCCCTGGCTCTGCGGGAGAACAACACCCTGAAACCCGGCAAACGCAGACGTCAGGAGCACGGCCTCGCCTGCTGAATGAATTAAAGAAAGGAAAAGCTGTGTGTGTGTGTGCAGCGGAGGCGGCGCGATCCCCCCGAGAACAGCGCTCTTAAGATGTCGGAGCAACAGGTTTACTCCCGTGCTATTGTTGCTGAAAGTGGCATCACGACTCTGTTTATTTTCCTCTGGAATTCCCCAGATAGACTACAGACACAATATCAATACTGTGAAGCCAGGGGCACACGTACACACACACACACACACACACACTCACAATCCTTATACAACGAAGGAAGATTTTACTCTCCAGACAAAATAGGTCACTGGCAAACAGCCCTGCCTGCATCCCCCAAGGTAAATGTGCAGTTAAATACGGCCTCACAGCAGAACCCGCTTCATTTATAATGTCATTCGCAAAATTCAAATACATTAACATTTACATGACGTCATTTAGCAGACGCTTTTATCCAAAGAGACTTACACATGAGAACAACACAAGTCAGTAGCTATGAAGAAAACCAGCTACACTGTAGAATTATCAAACCTGAGTGATCCTTTACACCCCCCCCCTCCTTTTTTTTGTATTTTTTTTTATTTTTTATTTTAGGCCAATTTATTTTTTAGGTCTGAGTCAGTGGCACGGTGGCTTAGTGGTTTAGCACGTTCTCCTCTGGGCTCTAGAGATTCCTGGTTCGAATCCCAATCTGGGTGGAGTTTGCATGTTCTCCCCGTGTCCACATGGGTTTCCTCCCACAGTCCAAAAACATGCCAATTTCGAGTTCTTTCGAGTTATGGAGAACACCCCCCCCCTCCTTTTTTTTTGTATTTTTAATTAATTCATTCATTTATTATCTCCCGCTTTTTCCTCTATTAGGGTCGCGGTGGGGTTCCCCATGCCCATCCAGGGGAGAACGTCTCCGGCGCTGGGCAGATACACCCAGGACAGGGCGCCAATCTATCACTGGACACACACTCACTCACACAGACACACTCTATATGGGGCAATTTAGAGAATTCAATTAACTTGATCCATGTTTTTGGACTGCGGGAGGAAACCGGAGAACCCGGAGGAAACCCACGCAGACACGGGGAGAACATGGAAACTCCACCCAGATGGGGATTCGAACCGGGAATCCCTAGCGCTGAGAGGAGAACATGCTAACCACTAAGCCTGTATTTAAATTTTTTTTTTATTTTTCTTTATTTCAGGTCAGAGTCAGTGGCACGGTGGCTTAGTGGTTTAGCATGTTCTCCTCTCAGCACTGGGGATTCCCGGTTCGAATCCCAATCTGCATGGAGTTTCCATGTTCTCCTCGTGTCCGCGTGGGTTTCCTTCAGGTTCTCTGGTTTCCTCCCACAGTCCAAAAACACATGGATCAAGGTCAATTGAGTACTGCAGATTGCCCCATATACGTAAAGAGTGTGTGAGTGAGTGTGTGCACAGCAATAGATTGGTGTCCTGTCCTGGGTGTATCTGCCCAGCGCCTGAAATGTTCTCCCCTGGATGGGCATGGGGAACTTTTTGTTCCCCATGTCAATTTCGAGTTCTGCAAGCTTAATTCTTTGGTGGCACGGTGGCTTAGTGGTTTAGCATGTTCTCCTCTCAGCTCTAGGGATTTCCAGTTCGAATCCCTATCTGAGTGGAGTTTCCATGTTCTCCCTGTGTCCGCGTGGGTTTCCTCAGGGTTCTCCGGTTTCCTCCCACAGTCCAAAAACATGGATCAAGGTCAATTGAATTCTCCAAATTGCCCCATATAGAGTGTGTCTGTGTATGTGCCTGGCGATAGATTGGCGCCCTGTCCTGGGTGTATCTGCCCAGCGCCCAAAATGTTCTCCCCTGAATGGGCATGGGGAACCCCCCACTCCCCCGCAACCCTAATAAAGGATAAAGCAGAAGATGATGGATGGATCGATTATTTTGACTAAAACACAGAGTTGGTGACTGTGATCTCTTTAACCCAAACCCAAAATGTATTCAATTAATTAGCAATCGTTATTCTCTTACGTTTGTTCTCGCTCACATATTCACACTTTCTCTCTTTCTCAGTTTCAGACTTTTATTTTGATACCGGTTGCGTTATAAATACTCATTATGGCACTCAGGTGATTGGTTTCCTGCTCATTAGCTCAGTGTTTCAGTGTTTAATGAATTCTGCTCCTGGAAGCCTGCAGCATTTTAATTAGCTTCTCTTATTTTGAGCTTCTGTATCACTTCTGTGCCCCACACTGTTCAAACAATCCGGAGTTGATATGAAGACGCGACAGACGCCGCAGAGCGTGCAGGATGTTTGTGAAGCCTCACGGGTTTCCTGAAGGTGGCGAGACGGGCAGAAGTGTGACGTTAGTGAAATTAGTGATGCATTAATGAGACAGAAAAACACAGACGATGAAAACTGAGTGATTACGGCACGGAACCTTCCATTATCGTTAAAATCAAACATTCCCAAAAGTGTGGCTTAGTGGTTTAGTATGTTCTCCTCTCAGCGCTAGGGATTCCCGGTTCGAATCTCCATCTGGGTGGAGTTTCCATCTTCTCACCGTGTCCGCGTGGGTTTCCTCCGGGTTCTCCGGTTTCCTCCCACAGTCCAAAAACATGGATCAAGGTCACTTGAGTTCTCCAAATTGCCCCATATAGAGTGTGTCTGTGTGAATGAGTGTGTGCCCAGTGATGGACTGGCGTCCTGTCCTGGGTGTATCTGCCCAGTGCCCAAAACATTCTCCCCTGAATGGGCATGGGGAACCCCCCCGCGACCCTAATAGAGGATATATAATGGACGGATGGATGGATGGATAAATTGCCCCATACAGAGTGTATCTGTGTGAGTGAGTGTGTGCCCGGCGATAGATTGGCGTCCTGTCCTGGGTGTATCTGCCCAGCACCCGAAACGTTCTCCCCTGGATGGACATGGGGAACCCCCCCCCATCGCGACCCTCATATAGGATAAAGCAGAAGATATTGGACGGATGGATAGATAAATTGCCCCATATAGAGTGTGTCTGTGTGAGTGAATGTGTGTACAGTGATAGATTGGCGTCCTGTCCTGGGTGTATCTGCCCAGCGCCCGAAACGTTCTCCCCTGGATGGACATGGGGAACCCCCCCCCACCACCACCACCGCGACCCCAATAGAGGATAAAGTGGAAGATAATGGATGGATTCCCTAAATAGATCTGTCAGCTGCCACTAATGAGGCTTTGCACTGAATGACTGCTGTAATGACTATAATCATAAGAAAACCTTTATATAACGTATTTATTAATTACGCAGGAGAATATAGAGCCTTTAAGGAGAGGTTCGGAGCATGTGTACAGCACTGCTGAAGTCATCAGACACGCGTCCTCCAGCTGGAGAGCACGCAGATGTTGCTGCACTAAATAAAACCTTTTACAAAGAGAGCAGCTCAGGCTTTAATGATCAAAGGGCAGCAAGTGCACCGGCGTAACCTTTACCGATCAATCACCACTGATGAGGGCTGACTCTCTCACACACACACACACACACACACACACACACACACACACGAGCTCTGACTTGCAAATCAACAGCCCCCCCTTTGGACCAGAGTATTGAGGTGCATCTGTGAAGTCTTGTCTCAACAGCGAGGATCCTTTGTGATTAATTGGAATTAATCTGTAATTATTTCGATATCACAACAAGAAAACTACCCTTTAAATGTTTTCCCAGGGCTCGGTGGCTTGGTGTTTTAGCAGGTTCTCCTTTCAAAGCTAGGGATTCCTGGTTCGAATCCCAATCTGGGTGGAGTTTCCATGTCCTCCCCGTGTCCGTGTGGGTTTACTCCGGATTCTCCGGTTTCCTCCCACAGTCCAAAAACATGGATCAAGGTCAATTGAGTTCTCCAAATTGCCCCATATAGAGTGTGTCTGTGTGAGTGAGTGTGTGCCCAGTGATAGATTGGCGCCCTGTCCTGGGTCTATCTGCCCAGCGCCTGAGACGTTAGCATGGCGTTCCAAAGGATGAGTTAGAATGACATAATAATCTTTATAAAGTACTGAAGTCGTATGTCATTTTGTCAAAAGTCAAAGTTCCTGCACGCCACCTTTCTGCTCCACTTATTCTCTATGTTCTCAGTTCCACGTCCTGTAAAGATGGACTTTGTAGTTCTCCAATTCCACTCTGTAGTCCATCTGTTTGTGTTCTACAGTACATACTGTGTACTCTGTTCTAATGGTCAGAACCCCAATAGTACCACCACAGAGCAGGGGTTATTGGGTGGGGGCATTATTCCTATCCCAGCAGTGTGACTGAGGTGGAGAAATGAAACTCCAGCAGCACTGCTGCACTAAACCCCCCTCACCACATCAGTGTCACTGCAGAACTGACAAGAAACAATCCACCACCCAAATGATACCTGTTCTGTGATGCTCCTGACCAACAGAGAACAGAGAACCAACAACAAGAACACAGATGGACTACAGTCTGGAATTGTAGAACTACAAAGTCCATCTATATGATAAGTGGAGGACATGGAGGATGTAGCAAGAAGGGGCGTGGCCAAATTTTGTAGTTCTACAATTCCAGACTGTAGGTTGTGAAGTATGTTTGTGTTCTACAGTACATACTGTGTACTCTGTTCTTAGAGTCAGAACCCCAATAGTACCACCACAGAGCAGGGGTTATTGGGTGGGGGCATTATTCTTATCCCAGCAGTGTGACTGCAGAAACAATCCACCACCCAAATGATACCTGTTCTGAGATGCTCCTGACCAACAGAGAACCAACAACAAGAACACAGATGGACTACAGTCTGGAATTGTAGAACTACAAAGTCCATCTATATGGTAAGTGGAGGAGATAAAGATTGGAGCAAGACTGGTACTGTATTTGGGAATCTTGGCAAAAACAATTTGGGTTTTCCGAAAATGGCCTCCATCGCATTCTGTGGTGAACCGAAACTGGATCCTCTGAATCACAAGGTCATTTAAAAGTCATAATACTAATACTGCTGCATGCAAACTAATGCTTCTGCACATCTGGTAGGAGAATCAGTAGAACTGGGTACCAGGGTATACTGGTTGGGGGGGGGGTGGAGCCACACTTTACGCTCGTTTCAGTGTCAGCTGCTGGGACTTCATTTCCGAATTGGAGCTTTTATGTCGAATTGGGGGTTTGCGCTTTGGATTGGTGCGAGGCCCGAACGCCGGTCTGTGGAGCTCAAAGCCAGCTTTGGGGGGGGGGGGGACTGTATTTAGAAAGCTTGTTATGCTGTCACATTTAACACAGAACATCCAGCAGCAGAACCGTCCAACCACAACACAGTGAGCTTATGCTCCACAGCTGACGGGAACCGCAGGTGCACTGACGCTGACCTGTGTCACCCCTGGGCCTGAGTGACAAGGGCAATTAAGTGTCTCTATTTGTCTTCTCGGCATCTCGGTAGATAAAAAAGCAAACTAGAGCCAGGGAATCGGACAATTTATCGTTTTTGCAATTAATCATAACAATTAATTAATCGTAAGAGCGCCTCAGCATCATCATGACGACATTCATATAAAGAATTCTGCCACTTTTCTGTTTACTCTATCTGTACAGGAAAAACCTAGTTTTCTTTCTTGGATCTGAATATGTATTTTATGGAACATTGGGTTTTTTTCTAGGCGGCACGGTGGTTTAGTGGTTTAGCATGTTTTCCTCTCAGCGCTAGGGATTCCAGGTTCGAATCCCATTCTGGGTGGAGTTTCCATGTTCTCCCCGTGTCTGCATGGGTTTCCTTCGGGTTCTCCGGTTTCCTCCCACAGTCCAAAAACATGGATCAAGTCAATTGACTTCTCCAAATTGCCCCATATAGAGTGTGTCAGTGTGAGTGAGTGTGTGCCCAGTGATAGATTGGCGTCCTGTCCTGGGTGTATCTGCCCAGCGCCCGAAACGTTCTCCCCTGGATGGGCATGGGGAAACACCCCCCCCCCCCCCCGCAACCCTAATAGAGGATGAAGTGGAAGATAATGAATGGTTGGATGGCCTTGCTTTTCACAAACCAATTTAATATTTTCGTCATGAAATAATTTATTTTAATATAAAGCTAAAGCTATAGGTTGTCTTTTTTTAATAACATTATTTCATTTTGCATTTATCCATCCATTATCCTCCACTTCATCCTCTATTAGGGTCGCGGGGGGGTTCCCCATGCCCATTCAGGGGAGAACGTTTTGAGTGGCACGGTGGCTTAGTGGTTAAGCATGTTCTCCTCTCAGCTCTAGGGATTCCAGGTTCAAATCCCCATCTGGGCGGAGTTTCCATGTTCTCCCTGTGTCCACGTGGGTTTCCTTCAGGTTCTCCGGTTTCCTCCCACAGTCCAAAACCATGGATCAAGTCAATTGAATTCTCAAAATTGCCCCATATAGAGTGTGTTTGTGTGAGTGAGTGTGTGCCCAGTGATAGATTGGCATCCTGTCCTGGGTGTATCTGCTTAGTGCCCGAAACGTTCTCCCCCCCGTGACCCTAATAGAGGATAAAAGCGGAAGATAATGGATGGATGTAATCTTCTTATCCCGACTAGAGACCCGATGCAAACACAGGAAGAACTATCTCACTGTGGGCGGAGGATCTGACTGCTGCACCACCATGCCTGTGCTGCTCCACTGTTTAACACTATGCAGTGCAGCTATATTTAAACGCAGTACTGAAGCAAGAACATGATGTCAGCAGGTTGTGATATAATTCTTTGTGTGAATGTAAACAACGCCGCTGTGTGAACGTGTTCTGGGACGGGGGATTTCAGAATAACAGTTAAAACACAAGTCGAAAAACAGATGTTGCTCTATTTTATGAGCCCCTTTCTATTATCTTGTGAGCAGGAAGCTTTTGGGTGGAGGGCGGGTGGGATTTGTGGCTTTCCAGCTTTAACGGATTAGTGTGTGTGTGTGTGTGTGTGTGTGTGTGTGTGTGTGTGTGTGTAGTGAGTATGTGGGAACGTCTGTGTTGTCTGCAATGCCAGGAATGTAACAAGCTTCCACCCTTTAAGTTTGTCTTTATGACATGTCTTCATTTTTAAGTATGATGCTTTGTTTTTAAAGGTGAAGTCGGCATCCCTGGCAGGTGGGAAGACGTTCTCCACATGTTCCTGCAGCTCTCAGATGAAACGACCTGATGTTCTGAGTTACTGGTGACGGTGGCACCTCTGGTTTTCGTAAACAGCAACAGACCACCAACATCCAACCAATCAGCACTCTGGCAATGTGGAGCATTCAATTGACTTGATCCATGATTTGGACTGTGGGAGGAAAACAGAGAACCTGGAGGAAACCCACGTGGACACAGGGAGAACATGGAAACTCCACTCTAATTGGGATTCGAACCAGGAATCCCTAGCAGTGAGAGGAGAACATGCTAAACCACTAAGCCACCGTGCCATGGTGGTCATGTTCTTCACATGCCATAATCCTCCAGGTTCTCCAGCTTTATTCCACAGTCCAAAAAGGTGGATTAAAGGTGAATCGGCAGCTCTAGATTGCCCCTATCGCCCCTATATAGCTGTTCCTGCAGCTCTCAGCTGAAGCGACCTGATGTTCTGAGTTACTGGTGACGGTGGCACCTCTGGTTTTCGTAAACAGCAACAGACCACCAACATCCAACCAATCAGCACTCTGGGATCAATTACAAGTCCTGCCTTTTGCCTTTGATGCAACACATTCGGCAATGTGGAGAATTCAATTGACCCGGAATTGAAACCCGGAGAACCCGGAGTAAACCCACACGGACACGGGGAGAACATGGAAAATCCACTCTGGTTGGGATTCGAACCAGGAATCCCTAGCACTGAGAGGAGAACATGCTAAACCACTAAGCCACTATTTTGCAATAAAATAAATAATAAATTACAATAAATAAAGAGGCGGCACGGTGGTTTAGTGGTTTAGCATGTTCTCCTCTCAGCGCTAGGGATTCCTGGTTCGAATCCCCATCTGGGTGGAGTTTCCATGTTCTCTCCATGTCTGCATGGGTTTCCTCCGGGTTCTCCGGTTTCCTCCCACAGTCCAAAAACATAGATGAAGTAAATTGAATTCTCCAAATTGCCCCATATAGAGTGTGTCTGTGTGAGTGAGTGTGTGCCCAGCGATGGATTGGCGCCCTGTCCTGGGTCTATCTGCCCAGCGCCCGAGACGTTCTCCCCTGGATGGGCATGAGGAACCCCACCGCGACCCTAATAGAGGATAAAGCTGAAGATAATGAATGAATGAATGAATAAATAAAGGGCCGGCACAGTGCCATGGTGGTCATGTTCTTCACATGCCATCATCCTCCAGGTTCTCCGGTTTCATCCCACAGTCCAAAAAGATGGATCGAAGGTGAATCGGCAGCTCTAGATTGCCCCAATCAAAATTATCCCTAAATAGTGTGTGTGAAATTGTCCCTATATACGTAGCTGTTCCTGCAGCTCTCAGCTGAAGCGACCTGATGTTCTGAGTTACTGGTGACGGTGGCACCTCTGGTTTTCGTAAACAGCAACAGACCACCAACATCCAACCAATCAGCACTCTGGGATCAATTATCTAAGTCCTAAGTCCTGCCTTTTGCCTTTGATGCAACACATTCGCGGCATTATGTCTCAGTCAGGAGCAGCCGCCGCCGTGAAAATAAAGATGGGTGAGTAAATTCCACCATTAAAAATGAACCGCGGCGCTACATTTAAAACCACGTCCTCATGAGGAGAGGGAGACGCGGAGGCTGTGCGTCTGGCGTGATGAAAGTAGCCACCTGTCAGCAGGGTCTCCATCTGCTTCCCTTCCTCTGCCAAAAAACACTGGAGGGCCTCAGGAGCTAAATATAGAGGCGGCGCTCTCAGCCCACTCGAGGCCTCCGACGCCCGGTGCGCTCCGTCTCACGCTGCCTTTAAAGTCGCCACGCCTGAGGGATGGCGAGAGCCACGACGAAACCCGCACAGCCGGTGATTACCTGAGTGCTCGGGAGAATCCATGTTAACAGCATCGACACCGCCAGACGATTTCCCAAGATGCTTCTCACCTGCAAGCGAGGACCCTGGGAGGAAACGGAAACCACATCACGGGAGCGTCACGGGACTCCACGGCTGCATCCCAATATCACTGGGTATGATGGGAACACTGGGCGGCACGGTGGCTTAGTGGTTGGCATGTTCTCCTCTCAGCGCTAGGGATTCCCAGTTCCAATCCCCATCTGGGTGGAGTTTCCATCTTCTCCCCGTGTCTGCGTGGGTTTCCTCCCGGTTCTCTGGTTTCCTCCCAAAGTCCAAAGACATGGATCAAGTCAATTTAACTCATTCAACCATCCATTATCTTCAGCTTTATCCTCTATTAGGGTCGTGGGGGGGGGGTTCCTCATGCCCATCCAGGGGAGAACGTTTCAGGCGCTGGGCAGACACACCCAGGACAGGACGCCAATCCATCGCTGGGCACACACTCACTCACACAGACACATACACTCTATATGGGGCAATTTGGAGAACTCAGTTGACTTGATCCATGTTTTTGGACTGTGGGAGGAAACCGGAGAACCCGGAGGAAACCCACACAGACACAGGGAGAACATGGAAACTCCACCCAGATGGGGATTCGAACCGGGAATCCCTAGCGCTGAGAGGAGAACATGCCAACAACTAAGACAGCATGCCGTCCGATCAAAGTCAATTGAATTCTACAAATTGCCCCATATACAATGTGTTTGTGTGAGTGAGTGTGCGCCCAGCGATGGATTGGCACCCTGTCCTGGGTGTATCTGCTCAGCACCCAAAACATCCCCCATCACCCGCGCCCCCAGTAGAGGATACTGTTTGATGCTTCTCTTCTCAATGTCTATTCATCCATTATCTTTCGCTTTATCCTCTATTAGGGTCGCGGTGGGGTTCCCCATGCCCATCCAAGGGAGAACATTTTGGGCGCTGGGCAGATACACCCAGGACAGGACGCCAATCTATCGCTGGGCACACACTAATTCACACAGACACACTCTATATGGGGCAATTTGGAGAACTCAATTGACTTGATCCATGTTTTTGGACTGTGGGAGGAAACCGGAGAACCTGGAGGAAACCCATGCGGACACGGGGAGAACATGGAAACTACACCCAGATGGGGATTCAAACCGGGAATCCCTAGCGCTGAGAGGAGAACATGCTAACCACAAAGCCACCGTGCCGCCTTCTTAATGTCTCTTTATGATTTAAAGTGACTCTGGGATTTATTTAATGAAATGCAATCCAAAAACCTTTCCCAAATCCGACACCCAGCAGTTCTGGGACACGGGGCTTCACTCTGTAAAAACAAACCGTGGGTTTTGGGGAAGTTAGAAATCGAAATCCACTGAAATCCACTGAATTAGACTAACAGGGTTTTTCTTTCTGGGGGTTTGAGATTCGCGAGAAATAAAAACACCCGCAGTGAGAAACTGGTAATCAGGGGGGATTTCTCAAAACTGCGCCGTGCTATATCGGGCGCGTTATTTATAGCGACCCCCCCCCCTTTACACACACACCCGCACTCCCCCACACCCCCCACCCCCCATCCGCCCGCAGCACAAACTAAACGGAAAAGAGATGCTGGGTAAACAGAAAGTCTACCTGTTACTGTTTCCTTAACTCTCATTCTGAATTAGTCACCTTCCCCTGGAGGAGGACTCACACCCTGAACCGTCTGAGGACTCACACCCTGAACCGTCTGAGGACTCACACCCTGAACCGTCTGAGGACTCACACCCTGAACCGTCTGAGGACTCACACCCTGAACCGTCTGAGGACTCACACCCTGAACCGTCTGAGGACTCACACCCTGAACCGTCTGAGGACTCACACCCTGAACCGCCTGAGGACTCACACCCTGAACCGTCTGAGGAC
>JAFMOD010000753.1:348024-361853 GCA_019802435.1 Corydoras maculifer
AAGCTTATCTTCAGCTTTTATTCACCAAAATCTACAAATACCACCCCACCAGCAGTGGGGATCTGCACCAAACTCTTATCTTCAGCTTTTATTCACCAAAATCTACAAATAATACCCCACCAGCAGTGGGGATCTGCACCAAACTCTTATCTTCAGCTTTTATTCACCAAAATCTACAAATAATACCCCACCAGCAGTGGGGATCTGCACCAAACTCTTATATTCACCAAAATCTACAAGTGCTGAGAGGAGAACATGCTAAACCACTAAGCCACCGTGCCATCTCACAAATACTCTTCCTGATAAAAGTTGTGGCTTAGTGTTTACAGTGGCTGAAAGACACCTTAACATTTCTTAAATTGGTAAAAAATTAGATATTCAATAAAAGGTAGCAACAGCAAATTTCACAACAGATGGCACAGGTTTATCACCTATTTCAAGTCTTTTAAATTGTTCGGCTTTGGACTGAATTTTCTTTCCTCCGTTGCTTTGTAAAAAAAATATTTTATTTTATGTGTGGCACGGTGACTTAGTGGTCGGCACATTCGCCTTTCAGCACCAGGGATTCCCGGTTTAAATCCCTATCTGGGTCCTCCCCGTGTCCATGTGGGTTTCCTCCGGGTTTTCCGGTTTCCTCCCACAGTCCAAAAACATGGATCAAGTCAATTGAGTTCTCAAAATTGCCCCATAAAGAGTGTGTGTGAGTGAGTGTGTGCCCAGCGATGGATTGGCGCCCTGTCCTGGGTGTATCTGCCCAGCGCCCGAAACGTTCTCCCCTGGATGGGCATGGGAAACCCCACCGCGACCCTAATAGAGGATAAAGCGGAAGATAATGGATGAATGAATTTTATTTTACTTTATTTTCGATCTTTCCGTTTCCTTTTTCTTTGTTTTCTATGCTCTACCCTTTTTTTTCCCTCTCCCTTCTGCTTTTCTTCCTCTCTTTCTTAGTTGGTGACCTGACTGTATTAGTGGGTGGGTTTAATTGGGTTTTATTGTTTTATATTATAGGTAATAGGAGGTTAATGTTAGTTATTTGGGGGGGCTAGGTTGGAAGGAGTTTTAATTTTTTTTTTACAATAACAATTTTCTGTTGTTTATAGGCGCACCAGTGTCCTTGTGTATTTATTTGTGTATCATGTACGGTGTGTATTCATGTTAACTGCTCTTTAATAAAAATAAACAGATTTATAGAAGAAAAAAAAAGGTTCGAATCGTATCTCACAGGACGGGGAGCCAGACTCCTGACTTTGATTCTATTTTAATGTTTTAAGGCCAAACTCTGCATGTGGATGGAGGTCATGTGGAACACTGGAACCCAGTTCTCTCAACGTAATGTAGTTTCCTTTCAGCATTACAGGTGCATTATTTATATAACATGAGGTGCTTTACTTGGACGAGGAAATATGAGCTGTTAGTGAATAAAACATTAAGATTATGATCGGTGCCATGCGCTGATTCCATAACCTCCCGTAGTCTCGCACAGACCATTATGGTTGATTATCGTTGACATGTTCGGAACCGGCGGCACGGTGGCTTAGTGGTTAGCACATTCGCCTCTCAGCACTAGGGATTCCCGGTTCGAATCCCCATCTGGGTGGAGTTTCCATGTTCTCCCCGTGTCTGCGTGGGTTTCCTCCGGGTTCTCTGGTTTCCTCCCACAGTCCAAAAACATGGAACAAGTTAATTGAATTCTCAAAATTGCCCCATATAGAGTGTGTTTGTGTGAGTGAGTGTGTGCCCAGCGATGGATTGGCGCCCTGTCCTGGGTCTATCTGCCCAGCGCCCGAGATGTTCTCCCCTGGATGGGCATGGGGAACCCCACCGCGACCCTAATAGAGGATAAGCGGGAGATAATGAATGAATGAATGAATGTTTGGAACCGAGGCACGGTGGCTTAGTGGTTTGGCATTTTCTCCTCTCAGCACTAGGGATTCCCAGTTCAAATCCCAATCTGGACGGCGTTGCCATGTTCTCCTCGTGTCCGCGTGGGCTTCCTCCGGGTTCTCCGGTTTCCTCCCACAGTCCAAAAACATGGGCTCAAGTCAATTGAGTTCTCCAAATTGCCCCATATAGAGTGTGTCTGTGTGAGTGAGTGTGTGTCTAGTGATGGATTGCCCCCCTGTCCTGGGTCTATCTGCCCTGCACCCGAAACCTTCTCCCCTGGATGGGCATGGGGAACCCCACCCCCGGACCCTGATTTAGGATAAAGAGGAAGATGATGGATGGATAAACGGGTGGCACAGTGGCTTAGTGATTTAGCATGTTCTCCTCTCAGCGCTAGGGATTCCTGGTTCAAATCCCCATCTGGGTGGAGTTTCCATGTTCTCCCCGTGTCTGTGTGGGTGTCCTCCGGGTTCTCCGTTTTCCTCCAACAGTCCAAAAACATGGATTAATTCAATTGAGTTCTCCAAATTGCCCCATATAGAGTGTGTCTGTGTGAGTGAGTGTGTGCCCAGCGATAGATTGGCACCCTGTCCTGGGTGTATCTGCCCAGCGCCCGAAACGTTCTCCCCTGGATGGGCATTGGGTACCCACCGCGACCCTAATAGAGGATAAAGCGGAAGATAATGGATGGATGGATGTTCTGAACCGATGTTGTTGATCTGCTTTCATGTCCACATTGAAAACTTTTCTCAATCTGTATCGGGTCTTTGTTCCTGAAGAGGACACGTCTCGCAGCGCAGATAAAAGATAAGATAAACAGCAGGGTCATTTGCATGAGGAGTAATCAGCAATACGTTCTATTTATAACATATAAATAGCCTTTCATAACAGAGTATATCCATTCATTATCTTCTGCTTTATCCTCTATTAGGGTCGCGGGGGGGTTTCCCATGCCCATCCCGGGGAGAATGTTTCGGGCGCTGGGCAGATACACCCAGGACAGGACGCCAATCTATCGCTGGGCACACACTCACTCACACAGACACACTCTATATGGGGCAATTTGGAGAACTCAACTGACTTGATCCATGTTTTTGGACTGTGGGAGGAAACCGGAGAACCCGGAGGAAACCCACACAGACACGGGGAGAACATGGAAACTCCACCCAGATGGGGATTCGAACCAGTAGTGCTGAGAGGAGAACATGCTAACCACTAAGCCACCGTGCGGCCCCCTTCCTATTATGCTATATTTATTAATTTAATTTTAGAAATCCACATTATTAATTTTTAAAACACATAAGTCCTAAAGTCTGTAATACAGAAAAGGTGGGATGCAGAAATAGATCGGGGATATATTAAGAAAAGTATGTCGTGCACCTGAATTTATGCACAGCACCAACGAATTTGTATATCAAAGCAGTTTTTAGATGGTGTTGCTTTTTTTAGAGGACATACACGTCATCACGCACGACCGCGAGCAGAGCCCAAAAGACAAAACATAACAATAAATCA
The DNA here is from genome assembly GCA_019802435.1 of Corydoras maculifer. Taxonomy (NCBI): domain Eukaryota; kingdom Metazoa; phylum Chordata; class Actinopteri; order Siluriformes; family Callichthyidae; genus Corydoras; species Corydoras maculifer. Next base: position 351,427 of record JAFMOD010000753.1, read on the forward strand.
TACGCCGTCAAACGCTGCTTCTAAATATATCTCCCCCGATGGGAGTGGCCGCCACAAGGTGTGTTCAGGTACATTTCTGGTGTACAGAAAACCCAGACACACACCCGACGTCGCGTGTCCAACGCCAATGAACGCTGAGAGCAACTAAACGCTATTAAATCAGACTGCATTTGTACAGAGAACGCAGATCCATCGTCTACACCATACTGTGGGTTCTCCATTCACACTCACATGGAGAACCTCATGGAGCAGCGCATTGAGTCCAGGTAGCTGCACCGCTTAAATAGCAACCCGCCAAAGTCAGAGTGCCACCTGGCTCTTAAAGAGAACAGCGAGTGAATCTGATTGGTTTATTGTATGTAATGCCCAAATCACCACCATGAAGAATTAACAGGTTTACTACAAATTTTTATAGGGCGGCACGGTGGCTTAGTGGTTTAGCATGCTCTCCTCTCAGCACTAGGGATTTCCGGTTCGATTCCCAATCTGGGTGGTGTTGCCATGTTCTTCCCGTGTCCGTGTGGGTTACCTCCGGGTTCTCCGGTTTCCTCCCACAGTCCAAAAACATGGATCAAGTAAATTGAGTTCTCCAAATTGCCCCATATAGAGTGTGTTTGTGTGAGTGTGTGCCCAGTGATAGATTGCCCCCCTGTCCTGGATGTATCTGCCCAGCGTCTGAAACTTTTTCCCCTGGATGGGCATGGGGAACCCCCCCACGACCCTAATATAGGATGAAGTGGAAGATAATGGATGGATGGATAATTACAGCAATATAATATAATATAATATAATATAATATAATATAATATAATATAATATAATATAATATAATATAATATAATATAATATAATATAATATAATTAATATAATATAATATAATATAATATAATATAATATAATATAATATAATATAATATAATATAATAATATAATATAATATAATATAATATAATATAATATAATATAATATAATATAATATAATATAATATAATTAATATAATATAATATAATAGGTGGATTCCTATAGAATATTCAGGATTAAACCGGATTAGCGTATTCTGTAGACATGATCATGCACCAATAATTATTCCAGATGACAACACATGTCTCAGCACCACCGTCTTTGCTGAAGGCCTTCGACAGTGAACCACTTGTTTATACAAAAGCAGTCAGACTCTAAAGGTCAGGACCAGGATATGTTTATGGGGCAGAGTGTGTAAGAAGTTGGTGTTTGTGAGTGAAACTGAGGAATCCTGAAGTGTTTATCTGTGTGTGTGTCTGTGTGTGTTTGTGTGTGTATGTTTGTGTGTATGTTTGTGTGTGTGTGTGTGTTTGTGTGTGTCTGTGTGTTTGTGTATGTGTGTGTGTCTGTGTGGTTGTCTGTCTGTGTGTGTCTCTGTGTGTGTATGTGTGTCTGTGTGTGTGTGTGTATATGTGTATGTGTGTGTATGTTTGTGTGTGTGTATGTGTGTGTGTGTGTCTGTGTCTGTGTGTGTGTGTATATATATGTGTGTGTGTATGTGTGTNGTGTGTGTATGTGTGTGTGTGTGTGTATATATATATGTGTGTGTGTTTGTGTGTGTGTGTGCATGTTGCAAAGTGAGTGGGAGTGTTGGAAGTTTATTCCAATTGGACGGAAACGCAGTCAGTTCTTTGTGGTTAAGGTTAATGTTAGGGTTTCACCTTTTTAGCGACGCTCACTTCCTGTTGACATGTCTACCGAACCGCACCGGCCTTTTGAAACTCCCACTGCTCCGTCCTGCCGAGACTGACGGTCCGACAAAACAACGGGATTACAGCGTGTGTGACTTTCACATTCGAATACATTAATAAATCATACAGGACATTAGGACATTTGGAAGACATTTGGAACACGCCCCCTTTTTGCTCCACTCGCGGTCCATGTTCTCAGTTCCACTTACTGTAAAATTCCAGACTGTAGTCCATCTGTTTATACTGTGTTCTCTATTGGTACCCAATGGTAAGGGGGTATTGGGTGGGGGCATTATTCCTATCCCAGCAGTGTGACTGAGGTGAAGAAATGAAACTACAGCAGCACTGCTGCACTAAAACCCCCTCACCACATCAGTGTCACTGCAGAACTGACAATAAACAAGGGGGCGTGTCCTAAACTTTTGTAGTTCTATAATTCCAGACTGTAGTCCATCTGTTTGTGTTCTACAGTACATACTGTGTACTCTGTTCTAATGGTCAGAACCCCAATAGTACCACCACAGAGCAGGGGTTATTGGGTGGGGGCATTATTCCTATCCCAGCAGTGTGACTGAGGTGGAGGAATGAAACTCCAGCAGCACTGCTGCACTAAACCCCCCTCACCACATCAGTGTCACTGCAAAACTGACAAGAAACAATCCACCACTCAAATGATACCTGTTCTGTGATGCTCCTGACCAACAGAGAACAGAGAACCAACAACAAAGAACACAGATGGACTACAGTCTGGAATTGTAGAACTACAAAGTCCATCTATATGGTAAGTAGAGGAGATAAAAATAAATGGAGTAAGAAGCGTCCAAACCTTTGACGGACACTGTAGATATAAAGCTCAGGATAAAAATGCTGCCCAAACTGAATGAAAAGAGCTAGAAAACCTGGTACCATATGAACAGCTGGTGTACTCTACAGGACTTGAGTCTGTCAAAACTCCACTCAGCTTCCATCTTTTATTCATACATCAGCAGCTCCTGGGCATTATTAATTCATTCATCCATCTTCCTGTAAAGGTTGTAAAAAGCAAACATAAATACACCCTCGCTTTTTTGGTGGGTATGAATGAACTGCCGCTTTAATCAACTGTTTTGGAAGAGTTTTTTAGCTACTTCAATAGACACACATTCTTGTTTTACATTTCATGGATGTGGTTCATGGATTTGAGGTAAATCGACTGCATTAAATTACCTCTTTTATTATAAAATTTTTATTACAATCTCTCTCTCTCTCTATTCATTCATTCATTATTTCCCACTTTATCCTCTATTAGGGTTGCGGTGGGGTTCCCCATGTCCATCCAGGGGAGACTGTCTCCGGCGCTGGGCAGATACACCCAGGACAGGGCGCCAATCCATCGCTGGGCAAACACTCACCCACACAGACACGAACACTCTATATGGGGCAATTTTGAGAATTCAATTGACTTTATCCATGTTTTTGGACTGTGGGAGGAAACCGGAGAACCCGGAGGAAACCCACGCGGACACGGGGAGCATGGAAACTCCACCCAGATGGGGATTCGAACCGGGAATCCCTAGTGCTGAGAGGCGAACGTGCTAAACACTAAGCCAACGTGCCCTCTATATATATATATATATATATATAGTATGTGCTTTTGTATGTTCAGTGATGGTTTAGGATACTGTCCTTAGTGTTAAGGTGTTAAACTAACCTAAGTGGTTGGCTTAGACAATCCAAGGGTTGTGGGTTCAAATCCCAGGTCCATTGATGGGATTACCAATGTGGGCCCTTGGTTGCTCCAGGTAATCATTGTAACCCTGTGTTCTGACCCCACACATTGAGTGTGTGATAACGTCTTAAACGTTTCCCCCGGATGGGCATAGGGAACCTCCCACACCCTAGTAAAGGTTCAAGCACAAAATATTAATATATATATATATATTATCTTCTGCTTTATCCAGTACTAGGGTCGCGGGGGGGCAATCTGTCCCTGGGCACACACTCACTCACACACAGACACACCCGCAAACACACTCTATTTGGGGCAATTTGGAGAATTCAATTGACCTCCATCCATGATTTTGGACTGTGGGAGGAAACCGGAGAACCCAGAGGAGAGCGTTTCGGGCGCTGGGCAGATACACCCAGGACAGGACGCCAATCTATTGCTGGGCACACACTCACTCACACACAAACACACTCGATATGGGGCAATTTGGAGAATTCAAATGACCTTGAGTGACACAGTGGCTTAGTGGTTTAGCATGTTCTCCTCTCAGCACTAGGGATTTCCGGTTCTAATCCCAATCTGGGTGGAGTTTCCATGTTCTCCCCGTGTCCGCGTGGGTTTCCTCCGGGTTCTCCGGTTTCCTCCCACAGTCCAAAAACATGGATCAAGTCAATTGAGTTCTCCAAATTGCCCCATATAGAGTGTGTCTGTGTGAGTGAGTGTGTGTACAGTGAGGGATTGGCGTCCTGTCCTGGATGTATCTGCCCAGCGCCCGAAACATTCTTCCCTGGATGGGCATTGGGAACCCTCCCCCCCCAAATGACCTTGATCCATGTTTTTGGACTGTGAGAGGAACCCGAGGAACCCGGAAAACCCGGAGGAAACCCACGCGGACACGGGGAGAACATGGAAACATCCACTCAGCTTGGGATCCGAACCGGGAATCCCCAGCGCTGAGAGGAGAACGTGCCAAAGCACCGCTCTGAGCGTCCCCCACCCCCTCCAGGCCCCGGTTCACTAAGCAGGGCGCAGAAGCGGATTCTGCCGTCTCATCGTTCGCCTCATTCCTCAGAGCCCTAATCGCTCTAATCACGGGTAAACCTGTTGCGTCACTTCCCTCGGACCAATCCCGGCTCGAGTCGGAGCCGGGGGGCGTGGCCGGCGCACGTAAACCTGGCAATATGGAGCCTTTCGGGAGAGAGCGGCGGCTCCGGAGCGCTGGAGCTTTTTAACGCGGGAGCCGGGGACATGTGCTGGGCTTAGCGCACACGCCCGCCGCCTCGACGTTTGGAACCATGCTGGCCGAGGTGAGTGCTTTATACACGGCTGAAGTTTGCTCTCCGCGCCGCTGCCGGACAGCAGTTGGCTGGTTGGCGTTAGCATTGTTGCTAAGGGCTCCGCTGCTAACAGGTAAACAGTGGGAAACGCTGCGGGGCAGATTACAGCCTTAATGCCCCTCTACTTACACCCCACTCATTCCACACTGGTCTTAATTATATTAATTGGGGTTAATGAAGTGGGCGGCACGGTGGCTTAGTGGTTTAGCATGTTCTCCTCTCAGCGCTAGGGATTCCCGGTTCGAATCCCAATCTGGGTGGAGTTTCCATGTCCTCCCTGTGTGCGCGTGGGTTTCCTCCGGGTTGTCCTGTTTCCTCCCACAGTCCAAAAACATGGACTGAAGTCAATTGAGTTCTCCAAATTGCCCCATATAGAGTGTGTCAGTGTGAGTGAGTGTGTGTCCAGTGATGGATTGGCACCCTGTCCTGGGTTTATTTGCCCAGCGCCCCAAAGGTTCTCATGGGGAACCCCCCCCCCCCCCGAGCAACCCTAATAAAGGATAAAGTGGAGGATAATGGATGGATGGGATTAATGAAGCCAGGCAGCGTGTTCAACAAACCGGTGTGACGTTTGGATCAGAGGGCGGAGCTCCTCACATCAGTCCAGATGTGGCTCTATGGTGGAGCGGGTCGTTACATCAGACGTATAGCGCTTTTTACATTAGTACATTGTCACAAAGCAGTTGTATAAAGACTTTAAACCCCCAAAGAGCAAGCCGAAGCGACAGTGGCAGGACAAAACTCCCTGTTGTGTTGGTGTTTTAAGGATGAAACCTTGTGAGGACCGAGGCTCAGTGGGGGACTTGTCCTCCTTCAGCAGCCAGGGTAGGAAAGCCATGTACAGATTGTGTGATTATGCTTATAAACACTCAGTTTAGACAACTGCTCAGTACCATATTTCCATCCGTCCATTATCTTCCACTTTATCCTCTACTAGGGTCATGGGGGGAGGGGGGGAGGGAGAGAACGTTTCGGGCGCTGGGCAGATACACCCAGGACAGGGTGCCAATCTATCACTGGGCACACACTCACTCACACAGACACTCCATATGGGACACCTCCAGGAAATTAGCAACACCTCAAAAGAAACAATAATAAGATAATAAAACCCAGCTGTTTGATTGACACAGTGCATCATGTGACTCCGGCATCAATGACTAGAGCAGCAGGACTAAAAGGTGCAGAATTGCCCCATGTAGAGTGTTTGTGTGAGTGAGTGTGTGCCCATCGATAGATTGGCGTCCTGTCCTGGGTGTATCTGCCCAGCGCCCGAGACGTTCTCCCCTGGATGGGCATGGGGAACCCCCCCCTCTGAGATGTTAATAGAGGATAAAGCGGAAGATAGTGGATGGATGGATGGATAATCATCCAAGAAATTATTACGCAATAATTAGGTTTACCAAAAAAAGTTCCAAAAAACGAAGGTCCATTACTTTTGTAATGTAAACATGGAATGCCATTTTGTTATTGGAAAAAAAAGGTCATGCAGGGCTTTAATTATTTTAAATTTAATTATTATTTTTTTCATGAATGTCATCGTGGGTGGCACGGTGGCTTAGTGGTTAGCACGTTCTCCTCTCAGCGCTGGGGATTCCCGGTTCGAATCCCCATCTGGGTGGAGTTTCCATGTTTTCCCCGTGTCTGCGTGGGTTTCCTCCGGGTTCTCCGGTTTCCTCCCACAGTCCAAAAACATGGATCAAGTTAATTGAATTCTCGAAATTGCCCCCTATAGAGTGTGTCTGTGTGAGTGAGTGTGTGCCCAGCGATGGATTGGCGCCCTGTCCTGGGTCTATCTGCCCAGCGCCCGAGACATTCTCCCCTGGATGGGCATGGGGAACCCCACCGCGACCCTAATAGAGGATAAGCGGGAGATAATGAATGAATGAATGAATGTCATCGTAATGATTTTAGGTCATTCTTGCAATTAATTAATTGTAACATTTTTTTAACCAGGATTCGTTGCAAAAACAATTAATCGTCTCATCACTACTTGCGTCCTGAAGCTCCCCGCTTGAATTTTCCCACCAAGGATTATCCTTAGGCCGAATTATCGCCGGTTGCTCCCCTGGCGCTGCATACAGCGCTGCACACTGTGTGTGTGTTCCACTGCACGGGTGGGTGGAGGTTAATTCCTCTGTGTGTGAGTACTGTAGGTAGAATAGATCACTTAATCACCTTAACACCTTAACCACTGCTGTACCGTGACCTCATAGCTCATATTTTTAGTTTGCTGTGAGCATGCCAACATAACCTACATAAGTACGGATTAAAAATATTTATTGCTATTATTATGCCGCATGTTCACAGATGTGCAGCACGACGCGTTTAGAATTGTGCACAATCATAGTGAAGTGAAAATCAGTCATGTCTCACTGAGGCAGAGAGTTTAAACAACTTCCTCAATTGCTGATGAACCGTCTGAACAGCGGCCTGAAGCCATCGCTGGTTATTTATAGACCTAGAACAGTTAGTTTGTATTCCTGACCACTCGTCGTAATGGTCCTGATCCCAGGTGTATGCAACATGCAAACGAGCTTCCACGCTCCCTCTTTATAGTGGCTGTAGTACCTGTACTAATTTTACTCTTAAAATGCCATTTTGTGGGCGTGGTAGCTCAGTGGTCAGGGCGTTGGGCTGTCAACCTAAAGGTTGGGGGTTAAAATCTCAGGTCGACTGAAGTTACCAGTGTGGGTCCTTGAGCAAGACCCTTGACCCTCATTGCTCCAGGGATGTTGTGATGAACCCTGTGCTCACCTTGTAAGTCGCTTTGATAAAAGCGTCCAATAAATGACCAAAAGATGTTTCAAGGGCCATCAGGCTCTATAATAGTACTGATTTGGGCGGGAAGAACAAATGAAACAACAGGACATTTAAAAACTGTCTATTGTATATTGCACATGATCGCTTAGGTCTCCATTCATACTGGACACTTTCATTTTCACTACAAACTTGACACTTTGTAACGGCAAATTGTAAATATATATCCATCCATTATCTCCTGCGTCATCCTCTATTAGGGTAGTGGTGGGGGGGGGGTCCCCATGCCCATCCAGAGGAGAACGTTTTGGGCACTGGGCAGATACATCCAGGACAGGGTGCCAATCTATCGCTGGGCACACAGACACGCACACAGACACACTTTATATGGGGCAATTTGGAGAGTTCAATAGACTTGATCCATGTATTTGGACTGTGGGAGGAAACCGGAGAACCCAGAGGAAACCCACGCGGACACAGGGAGAACATGGAAACTCCACCCAGATTGGGATTCCAATCAGGAATCCCTAGCACTGCAAGGCGAATGTGCCAACCACTAAGCCACCGTGCCGCCTACTCTTCTAATCCCCTTTTTTATTTTATTGTATAAGTTTTCTAATACGATGATGTCAGGGCTTTGTGGACCTGTTGGGTTGTTCCACGCCCTGCTTTATGCACTGAGGCCAGTCATGCTGGAACAAAAAAGCACCTTCCCCAAACTGTTCCTGAAAGGTTGAAGGCATTCAGTTGTATCATCGCATTGTGCTTGATTTCATTAACCTGTGGCATTGACACCAGGACTCAACCACCAATGGCTGCGTCCCACTTCATTTATTCATATGGCCCTTTTTATTTCATGACATCAGTTAATGAAATACAACTGTATGTTCTGTGACTCGGGTTCGATTGTCTCGCCAGTCTCCGGCATACCAAACGAGACGGGGGTGCATGTGAAGTCCACTGGAGTAACTCTGCTTTAAATATGATTTGGGTAAAATCCTGTAGTGACTTTGCATGACGACCTGCAAACCGACCTGTTCGGATCTTTAAGTGATTCAGCACAGTGTGATGCATATAGAGTGACCAGATTCCAATCCAACAGATGTGGGACAAAGACTATGTTTGTGTGGGACACATTAATATAACTTAAAAAAAAGAAACATCTCTATTTTATATAAAGATTTCTATGACATTTATATAAACATCTCTATTTTATATATATATATAAAATGTGTGTGTGTGTACAATTAAGCATAAGACAGCTCTTTAATTTGCTAAAGGGTATGACTTTCCTGTATTTCTCTCAACAGTATATGTATATATAATATGTATTAAAAAAAAATATATATATATATATATATATATAATGGGCGGCATGGTGGCTTAGTGGTTAGCACGTTCGCCTCTCAGCACTAGGGATTCCCGGTTCGAATCCCTATTTGGGTGGAGTTTACATGTTCTCCCCGTGTCCGCGTAGGTTTCCTCCGGGTTCTCCGGTTTCCTCCCACAGTCCAAAAACATGGATCAAGTCTATTGAGTTCTCCAAATTGCCCCATTTAGAGTGTGTTTGTGTGCATGTCTGTGTGAGTAAGTGTGTGCCCAGCAATGGATTGGTGTCCTGTCCTGGGTGTATCTGCCCAGCGCCCGAAACGTTCTCCCCTGGATGGGCATGGGGAACCCTCTTGATAATGGATGAATGAATATATATATATATATATATATATATATATATAAATATAAATTTAAATGCACCTTTCTCTAATGTAAGAAAACATATTAAGCATGGAATTTTCATGCTATTTCACAATGATTCTCAAATTAAAACACGTTTGAATCTTGTTTGGGTTTGCATAGGTGGGCGCGCCCTTAACATGTGTCCACGTTTCCCATTGGTTGACGTTCAAACAGCCCGCCTTCTGCCCGTCAACTGACAACACAGCCGTCCAATGGCAGATTATAAAACGCGCATTTCAAAACTGGAGTCTGACTTTCAATAACGCCTGAAAAGTAACAAAATTGCGGGACTGTCCAACACAAAGATGCAGATGTTTCCATAGGTTCTCCACCTCGGCCGTTTGACTCGTTCGAGTCTGTGCCACCGAAACGTAATCGCTTAAACACAAGAGGAGGTTACGGCTCGATTTAGCTCATATATGTCAGCCGAATCCTCTCGGGCCATCTGCTGTAATGCACTCAGCTGAAGATCCTCCCGTGGCCCGACGAGCTGCCTACACTTTCCATGATGCGGCAGTTCTATAAAACCAGCTGCTTTTCAGTAACTGCATTGTGTACGCCGTACGAGACGTTTTGTTTTGCTCCTGCGGTGTTCTTTGGACCCCCCCCCCTCCCCGAGTGCCTGCAGTGGGACAGATAACACCTCAACACCTTGCAATACTTCTATTACTATTACTTCAATACACAGTTCACCTGATGTGAAGCCAATGGGTCACCTGTTACAAGACGTGGCTCCGTGCAAAGTACTTAATTGCTTCGTAGACCCCACTCTTATTTGCACAGACCCTGTGTATAAGAGTGTAGAAGAATAGGATGGAATAGAATAAAACTTTTATTGTCCATTAAACTGACATAAAATGGAAAATTGTCTTTTGCATTCTGGCAAATGAATACATGTACAATACAATAAACACGTATATAATAAAAAAATTAAAAATGTGTGTGTATATATATATATATATATATATATATATATACAGTGGGTTGCAAAAGTATTCATACCCCTTGAACTTTTCCATATTTTGTCACATTACAACCACAAACATAAATATATTTCACTGGAATTTAATGTGAAAGACCAACACAAAGTGGTATACAATTGTGAAGTGGAATGAAAGTTATACATGAATCAACAATTTTTTTACAAATAAAAAACTGAAAAGTGCGATGTGCAAA
>JAFMOD010000753.1:365256-386279 GCA_019802435.1 Corydoras maculifer
ATGATGGATGGCTGTAGAACTCAGTATGTGGAGAATTTGCACGTGTCTAATCCACGCTTTGGTTTCTGATGCCAGTCCACCGCGTCGGTCGGGTTGGGTCCTGTCGTCTTCTGCTCCTCATCGTTAAGCAGCGCTGGCTTGTTTTCAGAGAATTCCTTCGCTGGTAATCGGCTGCAGATTCGAACCCGGTTTAACTAATCAGACAGCAGGAGCGCGTTTACGTTTGGCTTTGCGAAGACATATTTGCAGTTAGCTTGTAACTTGGTTATACTCGTGTCCTTCGGATGGCAAGAAATCAGTGGTTCTGCTGATGAGCATCTCTGTTAATGATTCCATGCCATCGTGCATGAAGCGCTGATTGTCACGGTCCTTCAGGCTGCAGCCAATTACTCCCAAATCAGAGGTAATAATAGCGACCCCCTAATTCAATTTTCTGCCACTGATCCAATTGGAGTGCAGAACACAGAGGCCTGTCCAGAGCTTCTATTTGAAATGACACAGTCTCACGATGGACGCTTAAAGTCTTTATGAGTTATGAAAATCAAGTTTGTTTATATAGCACCTTTACAATGGAGCATTGTCTCAAAGCAGCTCTGCGCTCTGAAGAAGCCGTGATGACATCACGCCGTTTAATGACCAGAACAAAATATTATTTTAATATATTAGTAAAAAGGCAGCTTGGTGGTTTAGCATGTTCTCCTTTCAGCACTAGGCATTCCCGGTATGAATCCCAATCTGGGTGGAGTTTCCGTGTTCTCCCTGTGTCCGCGTGGGTTTCCTCGGGTTCTCCGGTCTCCTCTCACAGTCCAAAAACATGGATCAAGTCAGTTAAGTTCTCCAAATTGCCCCATATAGTGTGTGTGTGTGAGTGAGTGTCCAGTGATTGATTGGCACCATGTCCTGGGTGTATCTGCCCAAAGCCCGAAACGAGCGCCCCCCCCCCCCCGCGACCCTAGTACAGGATGAAGCAGAAGGTAATGGATGGATGGATTTCCTAGACAAAAGGATTCAGCTGTTGTACTCATCTCAGTTGTTGTGATTGTGTGTGTCCTCTGTTGGTCACTCTGGATACGATGGGGTCGCTGCTTACACACCATCATCTTGCAAGCATAGGGGCAGTTGTAAGCTTAAGGTTTGCGACCTGAAAGTCCCTGGTTTGATTCCCAGTCCCACCAAGTACTATGGCTGAAATGCCCTTGAGCAAGACATCTAACCCCGATTGCTTCCAGGTTGCCGTGTACAGGGCTGCCCACCACTCCGGACATGTGTGTCCACTTCACTCAGTGTGTGTATATGTGTGTGTTTCACTTCACGGATGGGTTAAATGTGGAAGACTAATTCCTCTGTGTCTGAACAGTTGGCAAAATTAAAATGGATCACACTTTCTGAGTTATACCTGGAGTCCAATTTAATTTATTTACGTGGTGCTTTTGTGCATGTGTGTACTATCCCATCAGTCGTGTCCAACCCTTTAGATCCTCTACAGTCCAGTTTGTAAAGATTCTGATCCAAGGTTTTTATAATGGAGGTCACTAGGTGTTTTCTCAACCATCGGTTATGAATGATGGGTACATTGACGCTTTAAACTGCTTTATGACTATCAGCATGTTTTTGCAATGTGGGAGCAAAGAAAATTGCACCCAGGCACAAGGAGGACTTGCAGACCCCACACAGAAAGGACCATTGTTTACCCCAACTGGCAATGGAACCCAGTAGCGCTGACCACTGCACCACCGTGCTGCCATAGTTCTATTACAACAGTGCATTGTCTCAAAGCAGCTCTATTGTTATTGTTATCATAACAATTGTAATTATTTCATCTTAAACCCTCAATCAAGCCATAGCTACTGTGACAAAGAAACCTTCCTGGCCTTTATCTGTATAGAAAGAAACCGTGTGAGGACCAGGGGTCATTGGGGGGGCCCATCCTCCTTAAGTAACCAGTGGTATCTCAACTGTTTTATTAAATATGATCAATTTAATATTAATGGGTTAGGAGTGATCTACTCCTTTTTTATGTTACAGATACCAACGCCTTTGAAATGCTAAAAAAACGTTTTGCACCTGGTTCATGGGTTATAGTAGTGTAAATTGGTAAATGTTTATATTTATAAACAATGTAACTTTATCCATCCATCCATTATCTTCCGCTTTATCTTCTGCTAAGGTCGTGGGGGGTTCCTCATGCCCATCCAGGGGAGAACGTCTCGGGCGCTGGGCAGATACACCCAGGACAAGATGCCAATCTATCGCTGTGCACACACTCACTCACACAAACACACTCTATATGGGGCAATTTGGAGAACTCAATTGACCTTGATCCATGTTTTCACACTATCTTCCACTTTATCCTCTACTAGGCTCGTGGGGGGTGTTTCTCATGCCCATCCAGGGGAGAAGGTTTCGGGCGCTGGGCAGTTACACCCAGGACAGGACGCCAATCTATCACTGGACACACACTTACTCACACAAACACACTCTATATGGCGCAATTTGGAGAACTCAACTGACCTTCATCCATCTTTTCACACTATGAGAGGAAACCGGAGAACCCGGAGGAAACCCGGAGGAAACCCACATGGACACGGGGGGAAAAGATGGAAACTACACCGAGATTGAGATTTGAACCAGGAATCTCTAGTGCTGAGAGGAGAACATGCCAACCACTAAGTCACCCCAGGCCACGCGAGAAACTTTACCCATTTATAAATAAAATATATATATATATATATAATATATAATTATAGATAAAAAAAAAAAAGAATAGAATTAGTGCTGCTGTCGGATAGCCAATCAGGTGGAAGGGGGAGGGGTGGTTTAACAAACCTGGACAGCAAAATTTTATTTGACCTCACGATCAGATAAACTCCATATCAAGCCAGTTTGACGCAGCAGCTGACACGCTGTTCGTCTTCGTGAGATGCTGCCACTGAAATAGGTTCCCACAGTTTTCGATATGCGTGCACAGCGAACATGTCCCACTCGTGTGTCTATTCTAAGCCCTTACAGGAAGTCAAATACTGCTTCGTCTAAAAGAGGTTTCGTAGCACAGTAGTGGTTTTTTTACACGTACTGTCTAATTGCTGGTTGTGACTGTCTTTATCTAATTTGCATTGTTTTTTTTTTTGGCTTTCAAAAACAAACCCCATGCAGAAAAGCGGAGAACATGCAAACACTGTCCAGACCGGACCCAGTCTGTCAATTGCTGGTTGGCCGCTCAAGGAGGATGAGTCCCCCACTGAGTCTTGGTCCTCCCAAGGTTTCTTCCTTGAATAACAACATAACAGGGAGTTTCTTCTTGCCACTGTTGCTTCGGCTTGCTCTTTAGGGGGTTTAAAGGTTTTTCATTCTGTAAAGCTGCTTTGTGACGATGTACTGTTGTAAAAAGCGCTATAGAAATAAATGACTTGACTTGACTTGTCAATCCAGGACCTTTCCATTCCATCCTCAGCCTTTAGTAACACTGTTTTTATTTTGCTGTTTGGCTTGTTTTCACATTACGAGTCTCATTGTGTACATCAGATTTTAGATTGGATTGGATTGCCTTGTTCGTACGTTCATTCATTCATTCATTATCTCCTGCTTATCCTCTATTAGGGTCGCGGTGGGGTTCCCCATGCCCATCCAGGGGAGAACGTCTCGGGCGCTGGGCAGATAGACCCAGGACAGGGCGCCAATCCATTGCTGGGCACACACTCACTCACACAGACACACTCTAAACGGGGCAATTTTTGAGAATTCAATTAACTTGATCCATGTTTTTGGACTGTGGGAGGAAACCGGAGAACCCGGAGGAAACCCACGCAGACACAGGGAGAACATGGAAACTCCACCCAGATGGGGATTCAAACCGGGAATCCCTACCGCTGGGAGGCGAACGTGCTAACCACTAAGCCACCGTGCCGCCCCCTTGTTCGTACAGTTTTTATTAATTAGAGCAGCTCTTTACTTAATGCAGCTTTTCTTATATATGGCACATATACACGAATCGACGTGTTTCAGTACGGGACAATTACACTAATCAGAAGAAAAGGTCACGTTCTTGGTCAAACTGGCCAAATGGAGGCACCAATGGTATGTATGCAGCACCTTCAGTTCCAAAATGATGTGGCAGCTTTTTACTGCCCTGTGTGTTGGTACAAACTGTTGATTCTCCCTGGTGGTGGTGCATTATATTACAATGCGCTCTAAAATGACTGATGTGTAAATATATAAACGTCCGTGTGCCACTGCCCTTGCAGTTTTGCCCTTAAAAATGTTTCCCTGATACTTTGGTGGTTTTGTCCTTCAAAGGTTTTATCCCTATAAATCACACTCATTTCAATAATCACATTCTGATTCTCGGCGGCACGGTGGCTTAGTGGTTTAGCACGTTCTCCTCTCAGTGCTAGGGATTCCCGGTTCGAATCCCCATCTGGGTGGAGTTTCCATGTTCTCCCCGTGTCTGCGTGGGTTTCCTCCGGGTTCTCCGGTTTCCTCCCACAGTCCAAAAACATGGATCAAGGTCAATTGAATTCTCAAAATTGCCCCCTATAGAGTGTGTCTGTGTGAGTGAGTGTGTGCCCAGCGATGGATTGGCGCCCTGTCCTGGGTCTATCTGCCCAGCGCCCGAGACGTTCTCCCCTGGATGGACATGGGGAACCCCACCATGACCCTAATAGAGGATAAAGCGGGAGATAATGAATGAATGAATGATAAAAATATATATATATAATTTAAAAAAAAAAATTTTCAATTAAGTTACAGCCAATAGAAACACAGAACATTTTAGTTTCATGTGTTTAACTTAGCAACTGGAATTTTATTTGGCTCCTGATAAAAATAAGGAATGTAATATATTAAATAGGATGGCACAGTGGCTTAGTGGTTGGCATGTTCTCCTCTCAGCGCTAGGGATTCACGGTTTGAATTCCCATCTGGGTGGAGTTTCCATGTTCTCCCCCTGTCCGTGTGGGTTTCCTCCGGGTTCTCCGGTTTCCTCCCACAGTCAAAAAATATGGAACAAGTTCAATTGATTTCTCCAAATTGCCCCATATAAGAGTGTCTGTGTGAATGACTGTGTGCCCAGTCATAGATTGGCGTCCTGTCCTGGGTGTATCTGCTCAGCGCCCGAGACGTTCTCCTCTGGATGGGCATAGGAAACCCCCCCCCCTCATGACCCTAGTAGAGGATAAAGAGGAAGATAATGAATGGATAGATGTAGGGGTGGGGTAGCTCAGTGGTTAGGATTTGGTTGTATCAGTATGAAGGTTTGAGGTTCAAATCCCAACTTTTGTTATTTTATGGCTGACCCTGTGCCCAGCGATGGCTTGGCGCCCTGTCCTGGGTGTATCTGCCCAGCGCCCGAAGCATTCTCCCTGGATGGACATGGGGAACCCCCCCCCGACCCTAATAGAGGATAAAGCTGAAGATAATGGATGGATGGATGACCCTGTATTTTTCCCCCAGCTATTTATTTAGTCCATCCTTTATTTCACTTAATCCTTGTTGGGTTTGGGGGGGGGGGGTATAACGCCTTAGGGGCTGGGCAGATACTCCCAGGACAGGACGCCAATCTATCGCTGGGCACACACACCCAGCTATTTTGCCTTGAATCCGGGTTTTTGGACTGTGGGAGCAAACCCACACGACCACAGGGAGAACATGGAAACTCCCAGATCGGGATTCGAACCTGGATCCCCAACAGAGATGAATGTGCTCACCACTACACCATTGTGCCACTCAAGTCAGTCACTCTGTGTTGTAATGTGTGTGTGTGTGTGCGTGCAGTCAACATTCCAATTCATTTCCTAACAGTAGAATGCAGTTTACTGCAGTGCTCTGTGAAGGCCTCTTGACTTCCTATTGGACGGAGCACGCGGTCGCCCAGACCGCCAGTAAATGCTGACACATGGAATCTGATCGTGACTAAACAGGCGGAAATTAAAAAAAAAAATGCAATGTTTTCATTTTGAAATGAAGGGACATGTGCAAAAAAAATATCGAGAGGAACATAAGTAAAAAAAAAAAATATATATATATATATATATATATTTTTTTTTTTATTAAATTTTTTTTTTACTTAGGTCACGCTCAACACTCATTAAGCGGTGCGCACGAGGTTTTATGTGAATCATAATCAAATGCAGCGGCCTCATAAGACATTATGGGACATTATTATAAGGCATGTGAAATCCAGTCGTGTTATCTCCACGTTTAACTCCAATGTTTTAGTATTTTGGGGGTTAAAATTAAATTCCCAAGCAACAAGCAATGGGGAGAACATGCAAAACGAGTTTCGGTCAAACTCAGCACTAAACGCGTTCCGGAGTTACATTCCTAGAAAGAAACGTTTATATTTGTGTTCATTAATAATCTGTGGATCTGTCAACCAGTCATAGTGTCGGAGAGCACATGTCCCAGTGTGAACGCTATCGTTGTAACAGCATTCCGGGCGCTGGGCAGATACACAGACAGGGCGCCAGTCCATCGCTGGGCACACACTCACTCACACACACATTCTACATGGGGCAATTTGGAGAATTTAATTAACTTGATCCATGTTTTTGGACTGTGGGAGGAAACCGGAGAACCCGGAGGAAACCCACGTGGAGGAGAACATGCTAAACGACTAAGCCACAATTCCGCTTTGTCAGATTATGATTCACATAATATCTCATGCGCACCACTTAATAAGTGATGAGCACGACATACGTTAAAAAAAAAAAAATTGTTCCACTCGGCGGCACGGTGGCTTAGTGGTTTAGCATGTTCTCCTCTCAGCACCAGGAATTTTTGGTTCGAATCAACATCTGGGTGGAGTTTCCATGTTGTCCGCGTGGGTTTCCTCTGGGTTCTCCGGTTTCCTCCCACAGTCCAAAACATGGATTAAGGTCAATTGAATTCTCCAAATTGCCCCATATAAGAGTGTGTCTGTGTGAGTAAGTGTGTGCCCAGCGATAGATTGGCGCCCTGTCCTGGGTGTATCTGCCCAGTGCCCGAAACGTTCTCCCCTGGATGGGCATGGGGAACCCCCCCCCCCCCCCCCCGCGACCCATTCATTCAATAATGAATGAATGTTCCTCTCAATATATATATATTTTTTCCCTTTAGGGTCTCTGTAAAGACATATTCAGGTCATAAATACAGCATTCTCTGGGCAGAGACCCGGGGGCGAACAGGTTGGGACGAGCTCCAGCATATCCACAGAGGATGCAGCTGCACTAATCAGCTTTTCGGGAGGCTCTGTTAGCGAGGCTTTCACTTCTGTCTGATAAACATTATGCTCTTAATCCCTCCTGCTCTTCAAACCACCGAGCTAATGGACCGTTTGCCCCGCGCCATTGTTTCTAATAAACCCAGACTAAATGCTTCAGCCTGCTCAACCTGACCTCCAGTGTTAAGAGCAGTGGTATTGATTGGCACGACTTGCTTTAGTGCGCTGGTCATGTGACCGCATCGTGCTACTGTAATATACACTCGAGGAGCAAAAGTATGTAGACACTCTGGCAGTCTCTCCCAGATGGTTTCAGTAATGGTGTTGGAAGTCTTGAGAGTCTTACAAACGAAATCCCATTAATAATCATTAAATACATTGATCTGTAGCATTTAGAGTTGTTTTAACACACACACACACACACACACACACACAAAAGCACTGTAATCCTTTAGAGAGTGCAGTTTCAGACAAACCCTCAAGATGACGGTCTGTGAAGAGGGAATGCAAATCCAGCTCGTGCTCGGTCTGCAGGTCGGGTGGCGTCTATGTCGAGCCACGCCCTTCATCTAGAACGACAACAATACAGAACGTATCAGTCAGAAGCAGGAACCATTCAAAACTGACCTGCACTTTATTATAATAATACAAAAGTATTGGGACACACCTTTGAAACTGAAAGTTTGGGTTTAGTTTCCAATGGTGTATAAAATCAAGCACTTGGCCATGGAGGTTGCACAATGTCCCAACATCAACTCCATTAATCAGAATGGACACGCCAAATTCACATTAACATTGTGTCTGTCCTAATGGGCTTAAATTACAACATACACCCTTCAAAATCCCATCCATCCATCCATTATGTTCCGCTTTATCCTCTACTAGGGTCGCGGTGAGGTTCCCCATGCCCATCAGATGAGAACGTTTCGGGCGCTGGGCAGATACACCCAGGACAGGACGCCATTCTATCACTGGGCACACACTCACTCACACAGACACACTCTATATGGGGCAATTGTTTTTGGGCTGTGGGAGGAACCCGGAGGAAACCCACGCAGACACAGGGAGAACATGGAAACTCCACCCGGATGGGGATTCGAACCGGGAACCCCTAGTGCTGAGAGGAGAACATGTTAAACCACTTCAGATTATTATTGTGTTTTGTAGAAACATTTTGGGGAAGGTCCTTTTCTGTCCCGACATGTCCTGACATCAACTCCATTAATCAGAATGGACAAGCCATTCATTCATTATCTTCCGCTTTATCCTCTATCAGGGTCGCAGGGGGTTCCCCATGCCCATCCAGGGGAGAGCTTTTCGGGCGCTGGACAGATAGACCCAGGACAGGACGCCAATCTATAACTGGGCACACACTCACTCACACAGACACATTCTATATGGGGCAATACCCCTCTGTGGGACGGGGTAATAAGGCGGCCGTCTGTGGGACATGATGTGAATTGGGTAGTTGGTGGGACCGGGTGAGAATGCTGCCGTTTGTGGGACAGGGTGTGAATTGGCTCAATTTGTGGGACAGGGTGAGTCGGCGGCTGTCTGTGGGAAAGGGTGAGAATGCCACCGTCTGTGGGTCAGGGCCTAAATCAGGTTGTCTGTGGGACGGGGTGAGAAGGCTGCCACCTGTAGGATGGGATGAGAATGCTGCTGTTTGTACAACAGGGGAAGAATGGTGTGAATCGGGTCGTTTATAGGACAGGCCACCGTCTGTAAGTTTATTAAAACGACCTGAAGTCATGATGAGAGTGAGGCGTGTGAGCATTCTCATTTCATAATCTCACAGCTCTCTGTCTCTCTCTCACTCTCTCTCTCACTCTCTCTCTCTCTCTCTCTCTCTCTCTCTCTCTCTCTTTGTCTCTGTCTCTCTCTCTCTCCCCCCCCCTCTCTCTCTCTCTCTCTTTCTTTCTTTCTCTCTGTCTCTCTCTCTCTGTGTCTCTCTCCCTCTCTCTTTCTCTCCCTCTCTTTCTCTCTTCAGGAGTTTGTGTGTTTGAGTTCTCACAGCTCTCTCTCTCTCTCTCTCTTTCTCTCTCTCTGTGTCTCTGTCTCTCCCTCTCTCGGTCTCTCCCTCTCTCTGTCTGTCTCCCTCTCTCTGTCTCTCTCTCTCTTTCTTTCCCTCTCTCTCTGTGTCTCTCTCTTTCTCTCTCTCTCTGTCTCTCTCCACGGTGTCTTAATTGAACTTCAGGAGTTCTGCTCTGTGGGATTTTAAGTCATTGTGTTTCTCTCTGTGTGGGAGTCTGAACTCTTTATCTGTGATGTTGTACAGACGTGTTTTCTTTTTGAACCTCGTTTCCCGTCCTCCGGGTCCTCCGGGCGAGCAGACTTTGTCTCGCTGAGCGATGGACTGTGAGGCTGCGCTGAACAGACACCGTCCTTATTTGACTTTAATGAGGTGCCGCTGTCTGCGCAGAGACCCGGTTCTGTCGGTCTGTTGATGCAGTGTACTCCATCCCTGCTATGTGCTTTATGTTTGACCTCAGAGTGTGTGTGAGGGTGTGCGAGGGTGAGTGTGTGTGGTGTTACAGCACTGGGTCAGGATTGCGCTCTGACGCACTGTACTGGCGTCCTGACTTTCCTGCACGAACAAAAACAGGAAACCTGGTGACCGTGCACATGCTCCTTCAGCTGCACCACTCAACTGAACTGGTCGGTCAGGGCCCGGCGGCGGCGGCTCTGCGGTCGGCCGGGACTCTGCGGTCGGCCAGGGCCCGGCGGCGGCGGCTCTGCGGTCGGCCAGGGCCCGGCGGCGGCGGCTCTGCGGTCGGCCAGGGCCCGGCGGCGGCGGCTCTGCGGGCGGCCAGGGCCCGGCGGCGGCGGCTCTGCGGTCGGCCAGGGCCCGGCGGCGGCGGCTCTGCGGTCGGCCAGGGCCCGGCGGCGGCTCTGCGGTTGGTCCAATCAGGACAGTTTCTGTGTCAGAACTAATGCTGAACTTTATTTCCCTTTTCTCTTCAGTCGGGACCTTTATATCTCCAATCACCCCTCAACCTGCACCCTGCTCTCACCACAGAACCACAGTGTGTCTGTGCGTCTGTATGTCTGTGTCTGTGTCTGTCTGTCTGTGTGTGTGCATATCTGTCTGTGTGTGTCTCTGTGTGTGTCTATCTGGGGCTGAGTGTCAGGATGTGAAGGACATGTTCTTTTTGCAGAATTGTTTAGTGTTTTTCTTGTTGATGTTTCTGATCAGATGTTTACTATTAATTATTGTAATTAATAGTTATTATACTATAGTAATTTATACTATTAATTAAGTTCTAAATGTTCTGCATTTCTTTCAATTGCAGGTGAGTCGTATTATTAGGACAATTATTGTATTGTTATTTATCTGTGTGTGTGTGTGTGTGTGTGTGTGTGTGTGTGTGTGTGTTTCCAGGTCAGTCTGTCCGTCTGGGGATGGGGAGGTCTGGGAGTTCTGCTGTTCCTCGTCACTTTCGGACCGTTCGCCCTCTTTTATCTGGCCTTTTATATATTCTGTTTTCTTGGCGGGTAAGTCGGTCAGGTGAAGGTTGAACGTGTTGCTCACTCATTGTGTTCTAACGAGGCGTCTCTCTCTCTCTCTCTCTTATTAGGGGCTTTGCCGTCACACTTTTATTTGGAAAGACAAATTCCGAGAAACACCTGGAGAAGTGTGAGCACTCCTACCTGCCTCCCACCCCAGCAGGCATCGCAAAGGTAGGAAGAGAAATGGTACGTACTGCCGGAATCCATGTAGCACGTTACCACGGTAACCAGGTTTGGGGTGCTGCTGGGTTTGGGGTGTGTTCACATGTGACAGGAGAAATAGGTCTGAATAAAATCCATATGATTGCTTATGTTAAAAAAATAATAATAATAATAAATATATATGTATATATATATATATATATAAAAAATTTTTATTTGTTTATTTATTTTTTTTAATTATTAATTTATTCATTATCTCCCGCTTTATCCTCTATTAGGGTCGTGGGGAGTACCCCATGCCCATCCATGGGAGAACATTTCGGGCACTGGGCCAATACACCCAGGACAGGGCGCCAATCCATCACTGGGCACACACTCACTCACACAGACACTGTGTGAATTGAATTCTCCAAATTGCCCCACATAGTGTGTTTGTGTGAGTGAGTGAGTTTCCAGCAATAGATTGGTGTTCTCTCCTGGGTGTATCTGCCCAGCTCACGAAACGTTCTCCCCTGGATGGGCATGGGGAACCCAAAATTAACTTTGAGACTGCAAAAAGTAAGGACGCACAAACTGTGGAGGAAATGAGAAGTGCCAATAAAAAAATTTAAATGATGTTTTAGAAAAAAAAAAAAAAAAAAACCCAAATAACACAGATGGGCGTCACTATTACGGCACTGATTACAAAATGAACACGACTTAAGTGATAGATTTAATGTATTACATGATATGCTGGCTTAGTGGTTTAGCATGTTCTCCTCTCAGCGCTAGGGATTCCCGGTTCGAATCCCAATCTGGGTGGAGTTTCCATGTTCTCCCTGTGTCCACGTGGGTTTCCTCCGGGCTCCTCCATGGCCAAGTGCTTGATTTTTTACACCACATGGATCAAGTCAAATGAATTCTCCAAATTGCCCCATATAGAGAGTGTGTGTGTGTGTGTGTGAGTGAGTGTGTGCTCAGTGATAGATTGGTGTACTGTCCTGGGTGTATCAGCCCAGCGCCCGAAACGTTCTCCCCCTGGATGGGCATGGGGAACCCCCCCCCCCCCCCCCCCAAGACCCTAATAGAGGGTAAAGTGAAAGATAATGAATGATTTAATATATTTATATTTATCAGAAGCCAAATAAAATTCCGGTTGATTAATAAGTTAAACACATGGTGTTTCTATTGGCTGTATCTTAATTATCGATTGTCCCGTGATCTTAAGCTGCGGCCGTTCTCTCCTCAGACACTGGAGGAGCTGAAGCAGGAGGGCATGGCCTTTAAAATCGACCGGCGCCTGACAGGATCCAACATCATCGATGAGCCGCTGCAGCAGGTAACGCAGCGCACCGACAACTTCAGACCCAATTCCCATCATGGCAACGGATTGGCACGAGTGTCGGCATGTGATCATGTCAGCGGTTCCGCTAACGCAGCGTTGCAGATGGGCGGCACACTCGCGGTTACTGCTATTTGCGTACGCGGCGTCGATTTTGGAGAAGTCTCTGCACTGTTTTTGTTTCATACAGGTTTCTTTTTCTAGGAAAGCTGCTCTCAGCAGTCTCTCTCAGCCGGTCATGTGACTTATCAGATTCTTGAAAGAAATTTAACGGAGTTGAAGGTAGTTTGCAGTAATTAAGCCGTCGTATGGCAGCTGTGTAAGTCTTCAGTGGTCTGTGGGCGGTCTGTAGGACGGTCGATGGACAGGCGGCTCGGAGACGTCTGCTTTTTAATTCATTCATTCATTATCTCCCGCTT
This sequence comes from Corydoras maculifer, assembly GCA_019802435.1. Lineage (NCBI taxonomy): Eukaryota > Metazoa > Chordata > Actinopteri > Siluriformes > Callichthyidae > Corydoras > Corydoras maculifer. The sequence goes on from JAFMOD010000753.1 coordinate 377,864, forward strand.
ATCCTCTATTAGGGTCGTGGTGGGGTTCCCCATGCCCATCCAGGGGAGAACGTCTCGGGCGCTGGGCAGATACACCCAGGACAGGGCGCCAATCCATCGCTGGGCACACACTCACTCACACAAACACACTCTATATGGGGCAATTTTGAGGATTTAATTAACTTGATCCATGTTTTTAGACTGTGGGAGGAAACCGGAGAACCCAGAGGAAACCCACGCAGACACGGGGAGAACATGGAAACTTGGGATTCGAACCGGGAATCCCAAGTGCTGAGAGGAGAACATGCTAAACCACTAAGCCACCGTGCTGCCCTGCTTTTTAATATAATTTTTTTTTTTTTTTTTTAAATCTAGTTTGCGGTTCTCTCGTTCTCTCGTCCTCGTCGTTATCGGCACAGCTTCTAATAATAATAATAATAATAATAATAATAATAATAATAATAATAGATTTTATTTGTATCACACTTTTCATTTTGTAAAAGCTCAAACTTCCACAACAATGGCAAACATCCAACACTAAAAAAAGAAATCATTAAATATTATGTATGTCCTCCCCGTGTCCGCGTGGGTTTCCTCCGGGTTCTCCGCTTTCCTCCCACAGTCCAAAAACATGGATCAAGTCAATTGAGTTCTCCAAATTGCCCCATATAGAGTGTCACTGTGTGAGTAAGTGTGTGCCCAGTGATAGATTGGCACCCTGTCCTGGGTCTATCTGCCCAGCGCCCAAGACATTCTACCCTGGATGGGCATTGGGGAACCCCACCACGACCCTAATAGAGGATAAAGCGGAAGATAACGGATGAATGAATAATAGTTTAAGTAGTGCGAAACGTGTGGATGAATGGATTTATGGGCAGCACGGTGGCTTAGTGGTTTTGCATGTTCTCCTCTCAGCGATAGGGATTCCCGGTTCAAATTCCTATCTGGGTGGAGTTTCCATGTTCTCCCCATGTCCGCGTGGGTTTCCTCCGGGTTTTCCGGTTTCCACCCACAGTCCAAAAACATGGATCAAGGTCAGTTGAATTCTCCAAATTGCCCCATATAGTGTGTGTCTGTGTGAGTGAGTGTGTGCCCAGTGATAGATTGGTGTCCTGTCCTGGGTCTATCTGCCCAGCGCCCGAAACGTTCTCCCCTGGATGGGCATGAGGAACCCCCCGCGACCCTAATAGAGGATAAAGTGGAAGATAATGGATGGATGTATCGTAGAGGTCTGCAGAAGTCCAGCCTTGAAGAAACAAAGGCATTCTGGTTATAATGATTCAGGTTCTAAGAAAGGATTGCAGTGTAATCATTTTTTTATTTATTTAATAGTTTAAGTAGTGCGAAACGTGTGTGTGTGTGTGTGTGTGTGTGTGTGTGTGTGTGTTTTCTATACACATCCTCACTGCTGCTTCTCACACCATGACATTTGACCTACTTACTCTTTAAAACCCTGCTGAGGTTTACATGCTATTTACAAACCACCAAGAAACAGCTCTCACTAACTTACAAGTGTATATTTAGACTATGGAGGGTGCCTGGGTCACAGGGAGAACATGCTAATGTCACACAGACCCAAGATTTGAACTGTGTGGAGTTCCATGTTCTCCCCGTGTCCACGTGGGTTTCCTCCGGGTTCTCCAATTTCTCCAGTTTCCTCCCACAGTCCAAAAACATGGATCAAGTCAATTGAATTATCCAAATTGCCCCATATAGAGTGTGTCTGTGTGAGTAAGTGTGTGCCCAGTCATAGATTGGCGCCCTGTCCTGGGTCTATCTGCCCAGCGCCCGAAACGTTCTCCCCTGGATGGGCATGGGGAACCGCCCACAACCCTAATAGAGGATAAAGTGGAAGATAATGGATGTATTGTAGGAATTTCTTTTGGTAAACAGGTCTGTTTGTTATGGACCTGAGGGAACTTTGCTCAGACGACTTACTTGGAATTGATTGGATTGATGTGAGAGGTCCCTCGTTACTCTGATTAACTCACCTCTCTTCATGCAGGTTATCCAGTTTGCGCTGCGGGACTACATTCAGTACTGGTATTACACGCTGAGTGACGATGACACGTTTCTGCTGGAGATCCGACGGACGGTGCAGAACGCCCTCGTACAGTTTTCTACTCGGTACCTCCCTGCTCGCTTCTTCTTGAGGTCTCCTCATGTCAGGTTGTGACTGTGTGCAGTGTCACAGAGGGAAGCAATGATGCTGGATGCCACGGACCATACAGTATCATACAGTACCGGTCCAAAGCCCCCTTCTGGCTCCATTCTCCATGTCCTCCACTTATCATATAGATGGAGTTTGTAGTTCTACAATTCCAGACTGTAGTCCATCTGTGTTCTTGTTGTTGGTTCTCTGTTCTCTGTTGGTCAGGAGCATCACAGAACAGCTATCATTTGGGTGGTGGATTGTTTATGGTCAGTTCTGCAGTGACACTGATGTGGTGAGGGGGTTTTAGTGCAGCAGTGCTGCTGGAGTTTCATTTCTCCACCTCAGTCACACTGCTGGGATAGGACTAATGCCCCCACCCAATAACCCCTGTTCTGTGGTGGTACTATTGGGGTTCTAAGCATTAGAACAGAGTACACAGTATGTACTGTAGAACACAAACAGATGCAGTCTGGAATTGTAGAACTACAAAGTCCATCTTTACAGAAAGTGGAACTCAGAACATGGAGAATAAGTGGAGCAGAAAGGGGGCGTGGCCAAAGTTTTATGAGTGGAGAGAGCATGATCAATAACCTCCACACTAATAAATGTTCACTGTATAATAAGATTATCAGTGAATGGAAGGCGGAGTCAGGGAAGCGGCTGGAGGATGAGGGTGGAGGTTGCTGCTTCTCAACTCTGCATAGAACCTCCACAGGTACCTCACCGGCCTCCCTGACTCCGCCCCTCAGTATTGGATCCCAGTGGGGTTTTGCCGCATACTACAATTTAGGAGCAAAGGGGTTTTATGTTTTATATTTATGTCTCTGTTTAATGTTTAAAAAGATAAAACATGACAGGGGTGGACTCGCAGGGGTTCGTTTACGTTTAGACTGATGAAGCATCGTCTTGTTCAGGTCCAAAGAGGTGGACTGGCAGCCTTACTTCACCACCAGGCTGGTGGACGACTTTGCCACTCATCTCCGTGTCTTTAGGAAGGCTCAGGAACGGCTGAACGAGAAGGAAGACCCCAAACAACGTGAGTCCCACAGTGCGCGGCGCTCGCGAACACACCGCTGCCACCACCACATTAGAGTCACTGCAATGCTGAGGATCATCCACCACCCAAATATACCACCAAATCTGTGGTGGTCCCGTGATTCCCGGTTCGAATCCCAATCTGGGTGGAGGTTCCATGTTCTTCATGTGTTTGTGGGTTTCCTCCGGGTTCTCCGGTTTCCTCCCACAGTCCAAAAACATGGATCGAGTCAATTGAGTTCTCCAAATTGCCCCATGTAGAGTGTGTGTGTGTGTGTGAGTGTGTGCCCAGTGATGGATTGGCGTCCTGTCCTGGATGTATCTGCCCAGCGCCTGAAACATTCTCCCCTGGATGAGCATGGGGGAACCCCCCTCACACACACACACACACACACACACACACACGACTCTAGTAGACGATAAAGCGGAAGATAATAGATGGATGGATGATGTCGAATGTCAGGACAGGGTCTTCGGTTCCATTCATTATCTTCTGCTTTATTCTCTACTAGGGTCATGGGGGGGGGTTCCTCATGCCCATCCAGAGGAGAACGTTTCGGGCGCTGGGCAGATACACCAAGTACAGGGGGGCAATCTATCACTGGGCACACACTTACTCACACAGACACACTCTATATGGGGCAATTTGGAGAACTCAATTGACTTGATCCATGTTTTTGGACTGTGGGAGGAAACCGGAGAACCCGGAGGAAACCCACGCGGACACGGAGAGTACATGGAAACTCCACCCAGATTGGGATTCAAACTAGGAATCTCTAGCGCTGAGAGGAGAACATGCTAAGCCACCGTGCCGTCTGCATAGAAAGTGATTTCTCGGCGTTATTTGGTGTTCTGTGGTGCAGGTGACGCGCCGGAGGAGCTGCTCGAGGTTTTCTTTGAGACCGAGGTGGAGATGGAAAGGAAGATCTGCAGAGACGTGGTTTGCACCTCCAACAAGGACGAGGAAGGTGAGACGAGACGGAGGCGCCGCCGCTCTTCACACTTCGGTGATGTATGGTGTAATTAGAAAAGCCGTTTGATTAACGAAGCCCTGCTGTTCTCTCACCCCAGGCTTCCTGCGTGACCTGTGTGAGGTGCTGCTGTACCTGTTACTACCTCCAGGGGACTTCCACAACAAAAACATGAGATACTTTCTCAGGGTGAGCTTTAAATCCTGTGTGTGTGTGTTTGTGTGTGTGTGTGTGTGTGTGTGTGTGTGTGTGTGTGTGTACACTGTAACATCCAGAGTTCCCCTGCATTGTCCTTTAGTTTTGCTTCAGAAATAAATTAAACCCTCATCCATGCGACAAGCGTAGGTGGCCACCAGATGGCAGTGTTGCGCCTGTAAAACTGTACATGAGGTTATTTTGCAGAACTTGATGGTGGGGAGGGTTTAGTGGTTAGCATGTTCTCCTCTCAGCACTAGGGATTTCCAGTTCGAGTTTCCATGTTCTCCCCGTGTCCGCGTGGGTTTCCTCCGGGTTCTCCGGTTTCCTCCCACAGTCCAAAAACATGGATAAAGGTCAATTGAATTCTCCAAATTGCCCCATATAGAGTGTGTCTGTTTGAGTGAGTGTGCTCAGTGATAGATTGGCGCCCTGTCCTGGGTGTATCTGACCAGCGCCCAAAATGTTCTACCCTGGATGGGCATGGGAAACCCCCCCGCGACCCTAATAGAGGATAAAGCGGAAGATAATGGATGGATGGATGAATCGTCTCACTCCTAGTGTCAGTAGAGGTCACTGTTGCAACTGCAGTGACTGAGTGCAGGCCTCAGCATCTAAATATTAATTTATTATTATTATTATTATTATTATTAATTTTCCTTTTAAGGAAATTTTGTCACGAGGAGTTCTGCTGCCCCTGATCAACCAACTGAGCGATCCAGATTATATTAATCAGTTCGTCATCTGGATGGTAAGCTATAAGAACTTGTTTTATACGTTTGAGGGGTCTCTCTTTTTAAACAAATGGTTGTTAATGTGTGTATTTGTGCGTGCAGATCCGGGACTCCAGCTGTAATTATGAAGCCTTTATGAACATCCTGAAGTTGACGGACAAGCCTGCCGAGCTGGAGGCCGTCAAAGACAAGGTTCTGGAGGAGCTTCAGTACCTGCGTTCGCTGGATACCGCCGGGGATGGTATACCCATGCATCGACGTGTCTTTACACATACACACATTTAACACATATAATTGTTTAGACAATATATATATAAGCCAGGGGTTCCCAATACGTCAATCACGCAGGGGTGTCGGGTAGATCGCGATTGAGGTTTTTTAACAGCACAGTATCTGAAGCGGCGGCACGGTGGCTTAGTAGTTTAGCATGTTCTCCTCTCCTTTCCGGTTCTGGGACTCCAATCTGGGTGGAGTTTCCATGTTCTCCCCGTGTCCACGTGGGTTTCCTCCGGGTTCTCCGGTTTCCTCCCACAGTCCAAAAACATGGATCAAGGTCATTTGAATTCTCCAAATTGCCCCATATAGAGTGTGTATGTGTGAATGAGTGTGTATCCAGTGATAGATTGGCGTCCTGTCCTGGGTGTATCTGCCCAGCACCCGAAATGGGCATGGGCATGGGGAACCCCACTGCGACCCTAGTAGAGGGTAAAGCGGAAGATGATGGATGGATGGACGTACAGCACAGTATCTGAAGCACTTATAAACACGCGCGCGCACACATTCTCTCTCACACACACACACACACACACACACAATGTGAGTCATTCTGAATCGCGATCTCTATCGCTGTGCAAGCGAGCAGTCTGCCCCCCCCCCCCGTCTCTCTCACTGTTCCCAAAACCGGCCCGTGGCCACGCCTCCGTGCCTAAATCCTAAGCACTGCCTCCTGAATCATCTCCATTAGATAGTTTCTGTTTGTGTTTTTGCACTTTATTTGACTGACGATGAGTGAAGGACTTTGCCCCCAAAAGAATTCAAATGTTCCACTTTCATTTAGAGTGGGAGGATGAATATTTTTTTTATTACAATGTCAAACTCAAAAAGCATTTGCTTGATTTGCCAAGTAGCCATTGCCCTTCCATTGTGTTTGGTCATTACTTTGAACACTTTTTTTCTCCATTCTATTTGCTGGAATGTGTTTAATAAAAGAGCAATTTCTGTGAAAATGGGAATCTGAAGCCATCTTTTCAATGCTGATTCGAAATAACTAACATGATGTAAACAGGTTTCAATATAAAAGCCTAAAAAAAGATTAACCCTAGTAGATCTCTATGACGTGTCCAAGAGAAGTAGATCTCAGGCCGGAAAAGTGTGGGCACCCCTGATGTAAGCAGTAAATATCAGCTTAACTTCCGTGTCATGCTTGGTTCATTAATGTAAGGTTTTAGTGTTGAGGATTCTGTGATTCCGAGCATCAGCCTTCACAGAATGCCTCTTTAAATGAATCATTTACTCGAATCTTATTGTGGAAGAACTCAGCAGCAAATGACCGTATAATCTGTTTTGCTCCTATCCCATCACCTGCCTCTTTGTGTGTTTCTGCAGATATCAACACGATAAAAAATCAAATCAACAGCTTACTGTTTGTGAAAAAGGTCTGCGAGACACGAATACAGAGGCTGCAGTCAGGGAAGGTAAGGATGCAGATATCAGAACAGAGCGTCGTACGTAGTGCCATTCTGCTCCATGTTCTGCCCAGATGTGGTTCTCTGGGTTTAAGCTTGGTTATTTCTGACATGTTCTGTAGTTAAATCCAAATAAATCTGTCTGGTACCTGTACATCACTGGGTTCTCTAAAAAACAAGTGCAAATGTGCTCACAACAGCGTTCCCATCCATCATTGGGAACACACTCACTAACACATACACACTACATAGGGGCAACTGAGATGGGGGCAAGTAGCCAATTGACATTGAATCCATGTTTTTGGACTGTGGAAGTAATCCTACTGTGGAACCTGGTCGAAAAACAATTTTCCCATTGTGGAACTAATAATGGTGTATAGGTATATGTGTGTGCGTATATTTATACATATATATATATATATATATATAAATTAGATTACAGTGATGTACAATATCTTAAAACGACATACTTTATACGTACACTGCTTTTTATTATGTCATTATTTTTCATTTTTTTACTTTTACTGTATTATAATTTACCTTTGGGGTTTAATTAAGTGATACATCTATTAAAATTTCGTATTTATCACAGAACATGATAAAGAAAACATTTATATATAATTTATATGGATGTAACTAACGTGGTTCAGTTGGGTAGTTTTCCGGTTGCTTTATTTCCTCCTAAATTACCTTTTTATTTTTTTTATTCCTCAGGAGGTCGATGCTGTAAAGCTTGCAGCGAATTTCGGCAAGTTGTGCATAATCCCCCTGGATCACATCTTGGGGCACAATATAGCTCTACAGTTCTTTATGGGTGAGTTCAGATCTATACCTAAATGATAATAATACACTGCCTGCCAGATCACAAGGTCACACACACACACACACACTAATAATATAAGGTCACACACACTAATATTTGGTAGGATTGATTTTAGTAAAGTGATCAGGTACGAGAGGGCGTGGCATAATCAAGGATTCAGTTCAAGGACTCAAGGATTTTTAATAATAAAAATTAAATAACTTGCCCAGCTATAGATTGGTGTCCTGTCCTGGGTGTATCTGTCCAGCGTCCGAAACGTTCTCCCCTGGATGGACATGGGGAACCCCCCCGCGACCCTAATAGAGGATGAAGCGGAAGATAATGGATGAATGAATAGAAATCAGAGATGGGAACGTTCCAGGATGTATGGAAAAGTCTGTGGATGCCGTGAACGTGAAGTGAAAAAGTGCAGGGTGCAGAGTTAATGAAAGGTGGCAGTGGTGTGAGTTGGGCAGTACACAGTTCCACTGACTGCCCCCCCGTAAATAATTCATGGGTAAGAGGTGTTGTTGAGCCTGACGGCAGTGACCTTCAGTTTGACCAGGCAGTGTATCTGTCCATGAACTTATATACTCTCTCTCTTTCTCTCTCTCTCTCTCTCTCTCTCGACCTGTTCACCCAGACTACATGCAGCAGATGGGGGGTCAGGCGGATCTGTTCTTCTGGCTGACGGTGGAGGGTTACCGGGTGACGGCGCAGCAGCAGCTGGAGGTCCTGCAGAGCTGGCAGAAGGACGGCAGGAAGCAGGGCAGCCAGACGAAGGGCCTGCTGAGTGCCGCGGCGCAGGGCGTCTACGAGCAGTACCTCTCTGAGAAGGTCAGTTCCTCTCTGAGAAGGTC
>JAFMOD010000753.1:410718-449279 GCA_019802435.1 Corydoras maculifer
ACAGCAACAGAGGGAACAATGGTAACAGCAGCAGGGATAACTTCAGCAGGAGGGGCAACAACAGTAGCAGGGGCAACAGCAACAGAGGTAACAATGGTAACAGCAGCACGGATAACTTCAGCAGGAGGGGCAACAACAGTAGCAGGGGCAACAGAGGTAACAATGGTAACAGCAGCAGGGATAACTTCAGCAGGAGGGGCAACAACAGTAGCAGGGGCAACAGCAACAGAGGTAACAATGGTAACAGCAGCACGGATAACTTCAGCAGGAGGGGCAACAACAGTAGCAGGGGCAACAGCAACAGAGGTAACAATGGTAACAGCAGCACGGATAACTTCAGCAGGAGGGGTAAAACAGCAGGGGTAACAACAGTAGCAGGGGAAACTGCAGCAGGGGTAACAACACTAGCAGGGGTAACAGCAGCAGGTGTTACAGGAACTTTAAAGATGAAACCGGTGTGAATTATAATTGGTGACAATCATGGGGAATCTGAAGTGTTACACGAATGAAAAGTGACATGAGCTTGTATTAAGGGCCTTCCCTAAACTGTTTTCACAAAGTTGGCAGCATGCACCTATCCAGAATCAGAAACAGAATATTTTATATTTTATAGATCCCTGAGGGGAAATTGCTCAAGAGCCATTTTATATATATATATATATATATATATTTTTTTTTTAATGCTTATTGTACTTTATTCTTATATATAGAATAAAATATTAATAAGCGTTTCTTAAAGCAGAAGACAAGGCAGCACTAGAATTTAAAAAATAAATTACAACAATAAATATAAAGTGGCCGTGGTGACGGTTATTGCACGAGTTAACCATGTGACATGATGTTTTATGTTTTTATTGCATGTGACATGATGTTTTATTTTATTATATATACTCTATAATTCTGTATTGCACATAATAATTTAATAATATTAAGAATTAAACATAATAATGGTTAGTGGTTTAGCATGTTCTCCTCCTCTCAGCGGTAGGGATTCCTGGTTCGAATCTCCATCTGGGTGGAGTTTCCATGTTCTCCCCGTGTCCGTGTGGATTTCCTCCGGGTTCTCCGGTTTCCTCCCACAGTCCAAAAACATGGATCAAGGTCAATTGAATTCTCCAAATTTCCCCATGTAGAATGTGTCTGTGTGTGAGTAAGTGTGTGCCCAGTGATAGATTGGCGTCCTGTCCTGGGTGTATCTGCCCAGCGCCCGAAATGTTCTCCCCTGGATGACATGGGGACCCCCCCCCCCCCGCCGCGACCCTAATAGAGGATAGAGCGGGAGATAATGGATGGATGAATAATCTGAGGAGAGTTGTAGAGTTCGATGGCCACAGGTAGGAATGACCTCTTGTTCCTCCATTTTGGGGGAATGAGGCTTGGACTGAATGTGCTCCTGTGTCTTACCGGTGTGTCGTGCAGCGGGTGGGTTGGTTGGACGGAGGCTTGATTTTGCAAACCATCTGGGTTCTACTCGTGTTCTTCGTTTTTATTGTTGGTATGCAGCGCTGCGTCCCCTCTCTGAATTGGTCGCAGTGTCAGGAAGCGTCACAAAGAGCTATTTTTGTCCTCGACTCACCTTTAAGCTCAATAGCGATGATGGACACTTGAGATCTTGGCAACGACTTTGATGCTTTCACAAGGTTTATTCTCCATTAAGACAAACCACCAATCTCCTTTTCCTAAACTCTTTTATTTATAGTGGGACACAAATGTACGGACCCGTTCAAGTAATTTATTTATATAGCGCTTTTTACAACAGTACATCGTCACAAAGCAGCTTTACAAAATGAAAAAGCCTTTAAACCACAAAGAGCAAGCCGAAGCGACAGTGGCAAGAAGAAACTCCCTGTTAGGTCAAGAGTTCCTCCACACCTCCTTTCTACTCCACTTATTCTCCATTTTGCTGTAAAGATGGACTTTGTAGTTCTACAATTCCCAGGACCCCAATAGTACCACCACTGTGTACTCTGTTCTAATGCTCAGAACCCCAATAGTACCACCACAGAGCAGGGGTTATTGGGTGGGGGCATTATTCCTATCCCAGCAATGTTACTGAGGTGGAGAAATGAAACTAGAACCCCCTCACCACATCAGTGTCACTGCAGAACTGACAAGAAACAATCCACCACCCAAATGATACCTGTTCTGTGATGCTCCTGACCAACAGAGAACCAACAACAAGAACACAGATGGACTACAGTCTGGAATTGTAGAACTACAAAGTCCATCTATATGATAAGTGGAGGAGATGGATAAAGCAAAAAGAGGGCGTGTCCAAACTTTTGACTGGGACTGTACCCCTTGTCCCCTGCGCATGTGGGGACAGGTGGCTGCAGTGCTGTTCTGATGGTTCCAACCCATTTACTCGCTGATTGAGTTGTGAACAGAGAGCAGGGACTAAAATAGACTCGGTGCGAGTGTCCTCTGTCCTCTGCTCTGCTCTGCTCAGGCATTTACGAAGTGCTGTAGCGTTTTACGACCCGGTCCAGTTGGTTTTAGTTTGGGTCAACACGCGGCTCGTGTTTGATGAGGGTGGATATAGTGTCACTTCCTCGGCGTGCTTCGGTGGTGAAGATGATCTTAACCTCCTGCAGAGTTCCTGTAAATCTACACCAGATCACAGAGAATGGAACTGAAGCAGTTTGTCTTTTGTCCTCTAGAGGGAGTCAGGCAACGTGGATAAGCTGATGGATCAGATCTTTATACCAAAAAGACTAAACACTAAAACAACAAGAGTTACATTATATACGGCTTGCTCTTTGGGGGTTTAAAGGCTTTTAAAGCTGCTTTGTGACAATGTACTGTTGTAAAAAGCGCTATATAAATAAATTATAATATATATAAACTTATTTTATATTTTACATTATATTACATGGGGTGACACGGTGGCTTAGAGGTTAGCATGTTCTCCTCTCAGCACTAGGGATTCCCGGTTCGAATCCCAATCTGGGTGGAGTTTCCATATTCTCCCCGTGTCTGCGTGGGTTTACTCTGGATTGGCGCCCTGTCCTGGGTGTATCTGCCCAGCGCCTGAAACATTCTCCCCAGGATGGGCATTGGGGAAACCCCCCCCCCCCCGCGAACCTAATAGAGGATAAAGCGGAAGGCAATGGATGGATTATTCATTCATTCATTATTTTCCTGGGCAGACACACCCAGGACAGGACGCCAATCTATCGCTGGACACACACTCACTCACACAGACTACAGTATATGGGGCAATTTGGAGAATTCAATTGACCTTGATCCATGTTTTTGGACTGTGAGAGGAAACCGGAGAACCCGGAGGAAACCCACGGGGAGAACGTAGAAACTCCACCCATAGTGGATCCGTAGCGCTGAGAGGAGAACATGCCAACCATTAAGCCACCGTGCCGCCCCTTTATCCCTCATTGTTTGTAATTTTATTCAGTAAAAAGCAACTTGTTTCTCAGCTCCCTCGTCCCTCACGTGAGAATTAAAGACTGTGAGGCCGGGACGAGCTGTTGGGTGATTTTTAATAACAGACAGCTGCTGTTTACCGAGGCCATGTTTCCGCCGCACTATCGTGAACGCCGTAAAATAACTGAAATATCCTGCTTCCTTGTAAACACTCAGCCAGTGTGTTTGTGTAGTACCCCTTTAACCCTCTAGGGGATTGTGGTGAGGGTAAGCCATTCATCCGGCTCCCCCGAGTCGCACTTGCGTGAGCCGTTCCTCCCCCCCAAACCCCCGAACGCAGAGGACCGGTATCCACTGGGACACGAATGTCTCTTTAAGTTTTCCTCTCTGGTGCACGTCCACTGCGAACTAAAGAGCAGAAATGTTTCAGCCTGGTGGTTACAGCAATAAAAAGATGTCTTTGAGACGCAGCCAGTAAATTGTCCCCGCTCTGACTCACGCAGAAATCCCTAAACGTTATTATTACAGTCCGAGACATGGGACGGGGAACGCTCCGGGCCGCTGTGTGAGACAGTCAACCAGCTTGTCGTTTCTTAGAGGTCTTAAAGCGCAGCATGGTGGCGCAATGGTCAGTGCGTCCCCACCTTGTAGAAAATAGGGGCGTGCATGTGATTACGTGAGTGCAGTGTGTGTGTGTGTGTGAATTAATGTATGAATGAGTGCATACATGTGTGATTGTGCGTTAGTCGGTGCACATGTGTGTCATTGTGTTAGAGTGGTAAGTGTATGTGTGTGTATGTATTGTGTAAGTGGATAGGATTGTGAGTTAGTGTGGTGTGTGTATTGTGTGATCGCACATGATTGTGTGTGCAAGTGTGTCTTTGTGTTGTTTTTGTGTGTGTGTGTGTATGTGTGTGATTGTGTGTTGGTGTGTGTATTGTGTGATCGCACATGATTGTGTGTGCAAGTGTGTCTTTGTGTTGTTTTTGCGTGTGTGTGTGTAAGTGTGTGATTGTGTGTTGGTGTGTGTATTGTGTGATCGCACATGATTGTGTGTGCAAGTGTGTCTTTGTGTTGTTTTTGTGTGTGTGTGTGTGATTGTGTGTTGGTGTGTGCACATTGTGTTAGTGTGGTGGGTGTATTGTGTGATCGCACATGATTGTGTGCGCAAGTGTGTCTTTGTGTGGTAGATTTAGTGTGTGTGTGTGTGTGTGTGTGTGTGTGATTGAGTGCATACACGTGTGATTGTGTGTCAGTGTGTGCACATTGTGTTAGTGTGGTGGGTGTATTGTGTGAGTGTGCGGAACTGTTATTATCATTATCTTCTGCTTTATCCTCTACTAGGGTCACAGGGCGGGGGTGGGGGGGCACATACACTCAGGACAGGGCACCAATCTATCGCTGGACACACACTCACTCACACAGACAGACACACTCTATATGGGGCAATTTGGAGAACTCAATTGACCTTGATCCATGTTTTTGGACTGTGGGCGGAAACCGGAGAACCCGGAAGAAAACCCACACGGACACGGGGAGAACATGGAAACTCCATCTAGTTAGGGATTCGAACCGGGAATCCCTAGCACTGAGAGGAGAACATGCTAAAGCACTGAGCCACCGTGCCGCCCTGGAAAATAATCATACACTCAAAATCTGTCACCGTCTCATCCCTGACCCCGCCACGCCCTAAACAGAGCTGCGGGGTGTGCGGTTGACGGCTCTGCACCGAGTTGAATCGCACTGTTATGAGGAATCGATTCTCATCGACTCCTCAGCTGAGAGAATCGCTTCCCCTTGTGGCTCCTGCCCCTCGGTCTCTGTGCACGGGTTCAACGCGGTGTTTCCACAGAGGAGCTGAGTGTCGAGTCGTAAAACCTGGTGTATCTGTGCACCACAAAAGTAAAAAAATCATGTGGTTTGGAGGATGCATTTCATCATACGGTGCTTTCACATCGACCTTGTCTTTCACTTTCTCACTGTCCTGACCGTGTAAAATCTGAGCCATGCGTATGGCACTGTTACCCCCCCACCCCCGTCTCTCTGTCTCTCTCACTTTAATTTCAATTTTAAAGATTTATTTGTATGACAAATTATACATTTGTACTGCACAAAGCTGGTGTACAAAATAAAACAAATTATATTTTATTATTATATTTTATTTATATATATATTGAAATAAAAGTAGTCTCTCTCAATTTAATTTATAAATTTTTAAAATTCTCTCTCTTTCTCTCTGTCTGTTTCTCTTTCTCTCTTTCTTACTTTCTCTCTCTCTCTATCTTTTTGACTCTCTTTCCCTCTTTCTCTCTCTCTCTGTCTCTCTCTCTTTCTTTCTTTCTTTCTCTCTCTCTCTTTCTCTTTTTGTCTCTCTCTCTTTCTTTCTTTCTTTCTCTCTCGCTCTGTCTCTCTATCTCTCTCTGTCTGTCTCTCTCTTTCTCTCGCTCGCTCGCTGGTATCATGTTTCATTGCTGTACTCACACTATAGTCAGCTCCTGGGTTTCATTTACAAACAAGCTGCGGTTCCAAACCTTATGTCTCTCTCTCTCTCTCTCTCTCTCTCTCTCTCTCTCTCTCTCTTTCTCTCTCATATTTTAATTATTTCAGTCTCTCGTATTTTCTCTACCTGCTCGTTATTTTTGTTTTCATTATCTGCTGTGCTTTCTAGTTTTCATTGGACTGTTTTATCCCCCCCCCTCTGTCCTCCTCCTCCTCCTCCTCCTCCCCGGTACACTGGAGGATTAGTATTGCAGTGGGGGCTGGCTCTTTTGGCTGGGACTGAAAAAGCGCTGGTTTCAGCAGGCTGCATGAATGGATGGAGACACACACACACACACACACACACACACACAAAGAGCGAGCACACGGCGGATGGTGGTGGTTGAAGTGCTGCGGATCTCGCAGCAGCGTTCGCACTTAATCAGGCCGGACCGAGGACCTGAGATTAACCTTTAATTTTAACCTTCGGTGAGGACGTCATCGTCTGGGGTTGCCATGCGCTCTGTTTATACCCGGCTCATTGCGGCTCTCCCGTGTGCCGCTCTAGCCCCGAGGAATCTCCAGCTCTGTGCGTCGGCACGGCCGTGAACGAGGGACCAAGACGGCGCAGTAGTCCCGAGACAGACCGGGGTTTGTATTTTTTTTTTGGTTTCCGTCCCAGCGTGAGGCCACCCAGACCCAGATGTCGGGGGGCTCTGGTTCGGCGGGGCACCGATGAGGTCGGAGCGAATGAGCCGCGTGTGTATCGTGGTCCTGGAGGAGGTAGAGGACGACGAACCCTCCCCTCTGCATTCCAAAATCACGCCGGACCTCGTGTCCACGCAACCGGCGTCCCAGGCTGACTCACAGGACGAGGTGAGGACGCCATCAGCAGCGACGCTGCCGTTAATCCCCGGCTTTAGGTTCCTTTATTTCTTTTGTGGTTCCTCTTATTTCGTACTTCCTGTTTTTTTTTTTGGGGGGGGGGGTCTGTGTACCTGCTGCAGTTCTCGGACCTGCGAGAGGGTTACTGCCATGCACTTTTGCTTGCAGTGTCACATTTGTATAAAGTTGAATTGCATTTGCATTAACGCCAGAGCTGATGGGAGACTCGCAGAATGGATGATTTGGACAAAAAATACCCTCGGAGGCTGTGATTGGTCTATTCTGTTTTCTTCCATCCATTATCTTTTGCTTTATACTTTATTAGGGTCGGGGGGGGGGGGTGTTCCCCATGCCCATCCAGTGGAGAACGCTTCAGGCGCTGGGCAGATACACACAGGACAGGACGCCAATCTATCGCTGGGCACACACTCACTCACACAGACACACTCTATATGGGGCAATTTGGATAACGTAATTGACTTGATCCATGTTTTTGGACTGTGGGAGGAAACCAGAGAACCCAAAGGAAACCCACGTGGACACGGGGAGAACATGGAAACTCCACCCAGATTGGGGTTTGAACCGGGAACGCCTACACGTTCTGTTTTATTATGTACGTAGTTCTGTTTACATATTGTGGATGGATTTTGGGGGTGGCACAGTGGCTTAGTGGTTTAGCATGTTCTCCTCTCAGCGCTAGGGATTCCTGGTTCGAATCCCCATCTGGGTGGAGTTTCCATGGTCTCCACATGTCCGCGTGGGTTTCCTCCGGGTTCTCTGGTTTCCTCCCACAGTCCAAAAACATGGATCAAGTCAATTGAGTTCTTCAAATTGCCCCATATAGAGTGTGTGAGTGGGTGTGTGCCCAATGATAGATTGGCGACCTGTCCTGGGTCTATCTGCCTAGCGCCCGAAAAGTTCTCCCCTGGATGGGCATGGGGAACCCCCCCCCGCGACCCTGATATAGGTTAAAGCGAAAGATGATGGATAGATGGATGGATTTTGGTAAAATTGGGGGAGCAGGCTCCTCAGGAGAACATTGAATTAAACACTATGAATGTCCAATTTAATTTAAACCTTCAAAACCACTGACTGAACATTCATCCTCCGTTGAACTGGATGTATTCTAATGCCTAACCATATGTCTTACATTGTTTTTACGGCACTGCCCGCCCAACCCCTGACCGTGCATGCTTCCCACCTCAGTCAGGGCCTTTACCATCTGCTTCTGGTACTTTTTTTATGAACCATGCTCAGAATTGTGACTTCTAAGAACTAAAAACTAATTTTTAAAAAGACGTGTATGTGTTTCAGGCGAACGTGGTGGCCGTTTGTGTTGTTTGTAGCAGTTCCCTGTTCAGGACTGATGTTGATTAAGTTAGAATCAAATTATTCAACCACAGAATAGAGAGTCAAACCGAACAAACTGCTTTCTGTTTCCTGATTGGCTCCGCCCACATGTTGTTAAACAGCAGCACTCGCTTCAATAGCACTCTTTTAATTCTGTCTTTGTGGATGTGTATGTGTGCATTCACTGGAACACTGAAATTTGCCGGTTTTATAGTTTTTTTTATTTGATTCCAAATGTGGCACCTGGTATCTAATTAGGATTTTTAATCTTAAAATAATCGTTTTTTTACTAAATATGCCTTCATCGGGTTCTGTATTAATTAATGTTTAAAACCAGCTTGGGTTGGCTTGGGTCCTGGGTTATGTGTCTGAAGGGTGAGGGTTCAAACCTGTGGTGGGTGGGTTCCCGCTCACGTCTTTTAAAGTTAACGTTGGTCACTGAGTAACAGGACCTTGTATAAAAACTCTTTGGGAATCTGCTTATATTATATATCTGTATTTAATGATATAAATAATGTATAGGGGCATCACATATAGCTTAGTGGTTTAGCATGTTCTCCTCTCAGCGCTAGCCTGTTCGAATCCCAATCTGGATGGATTGTCCATGTTCTCTCCGTGTCCGCGTGGGTTTCCTCCGGGTTCTCCGGTTTTCTCCCACAGTCCAAAAACATAGATCAAGGTCAATTGAATTCTCCAAATTTCCCCATATAGTGTGTGTCTGTCTGAGTGAGTGTGTGCCCAGTGATGGATTGGCGTCCTGTCCTGGGTGTATCTGCCCAGCACCCAAACCTTGTCCCCGGGATGGGCTTGGGGAACCCCCCGCGACCCTAATAAGGGATAAAGCGGAAGATGATGGAGGAATGAAAATAATGTATATCATGCATCGCTACAAAGTTGAAGCGCTGAGAGGTGTGTGTTATTGTTAGTAATGTTACGGCTGGGCAAACGGCTCAGCCAATCAGATTTAAAAGAGCAAGGAACTGCCTGTTTTATAATTTTTTTTAAATTCTTCTCTTTCTCTCCCTCTCTTTAGCCCTTGTTGTTAAAAGCGATTTTTAATGTGGATCCAGATGAAGTTCGTTCCCTCATCTTTAAGAAGGAAGATGTCAATGTGCAGGTAGTGTTCTCTGTTTTGTCCTGTTGGTTTTTTTTTTTTTTTTTTTTTAAAGATTTTCATTCTTTGTGTCTCCTGAACCAAATAGATGGAAATTTGGGGCGTAAATTAAAGTAGATTGTCATTAGATTGTTAAATTGTTCACCCCTGTCTTACTTTTATAGAACAAAAGTTCTCCCTGGTTCTGAATGTGCAGCTGTTTAGAAACCTGCTGCAAATCTGTATGTGTATTTATTTATTAGCACCCCTGTATGAGCTTCATCTGTTTGTCTGTCTGATAAAACATTCGCAAATGCTATTTCACCCACTTGACATCACATGAATAACACAATTAAAAATGCACCAATTAATTAACTAATTAATGGTAATGAATTAATTTTGGTTTCTATGGATAAATTGTCAATTTTCTACACAATTTCATACTTCACAAGCAGAATTAATTTCGGATGAAGTAATATAGGGGTGTTTTTTAAAATATCATTATGATGAAGGGAGAACAGGCTGTATAATACACATATAACTCGAGCATCAACTGCTAGAGCATCAAGCCTACGTGGACACTGGTACAGGGACAGTGTGATTAATGTAATGAATGTGGTGTGTGGTTGCTGGGTGAGTGTGATGAATGGGTGAGTGTTATGAGTGTGAGGAATGGGTTAGTGTGGTTACTGTGTGAGTGTGATGAATGGGTGAGTGTGGTTACCGTGTGAGTGTGATGAATGGGTGAGTGTGATAAACGTAATAAGTGTGATAAATGGGTGAGTGTGATGAATGGGTGAGTGTGATGAATGTATTGAGTGTAATGAATGTATTGAGTGTAATGAATTGGTGAGTGTGATGACTTTAATAAGTGTGATGAATGGGTGAGTGTGATAAGTGTAATCAGTGTGATGAATGTAATGAGTGTAATGAATTGGTGAGTGTGGTTAATGGGTAAATGTGATGAATGTGATGAGTGGGTGAGTGTGATGAATGCAGTGAATGTGATAAGTGTGATGAATGTAATGAGTGTGGTTAATGTGTGATTGTGGTTAATGGATGAATGTGATTAGTGTGATGAGTGTGATGAATGGGTGAATGTGGTGAGTGTGGTTAATGTGTGAGTGTGGTTAATGGGTGAATGTGATGTGTGTGATGAATGTAATGAGTGATGAATGGTTGAGTGTGATAAATGTGATGAGTGTGATGAATGGGTGAAAGTGATGAGTGTGATGAATGTGGTGAGTGTGGTTAATGGGTGAATGTGATGAATGTGATGAGTGAGTGAGTGTGATGAATGCAGTGAATGTGATAAGTGTGATGAGTGATGAAGGTGGTGAGTGTGGTTAATGTGTGAGTGTGGTTAATAGGTGAATGTGATGTGTGTGATGAATGTAATGAGTGATGAATGGTTGAGTGTGATAAATGTGATGAGTGTGATGAATGGGTGAAAGTGATGAATGTGGTGAGTTTGGTTAATGTGTGAGTGTGATGAATGAGTGAATGTGAGTATTTTTGGAACATGAGTGTGTGGTATTTTCTGAACATGAGAAGCAGTGAGTCCAGGCTGATGATTTACTGACTTACTAATGGCCTATTGATCGTCTGTAAGAGCAGACACATATAGAATGTTCAGAGCAAGCGATTAAGGTGTATGATATGTGGTCAGTGGGGGGGGGGTCCTGCATCCAGTGATAAACATCAACCTCCATATGAAACCCACCTTTACTGTTGACACTTATTAACCCTTAATTATTCCTTTTTTTTATTGTTAAAGTATTTCCTGTTCCAGTAAACTTTCCTGTTTACCTATCTTCACATTTTAAACCAGTCCACCAGCTGAGAAATCAAACTGGACCTGCTCTGTTTATTTCTTTAGTTTGTTATTGTATTAGCTGAAAAATTATCTTAACGAAGGGCTTAGTGGTAGATTTCAGAAGTTGACTGCACTGTTGTTGTTTAACTACCCGCATTAAAGTTTCAGTCTTGCATGTGACTGATTCATAAACTTCTCATGATCTTCTGCTTAATGCTCTACAGGGTCATGGTGGTGGTGGGGGGGGGGGTCCTTATGCCTATGCCTATTCAGGGGAGAAAGTTTTGGGCATTGGGCAGATACACCCAGGACAGGATGCCAATCCATCGTTGGGCCCTCACACACTCACTCACATACACTATATAGGGGCAATTTAGATTCGGCTTGAATCTTGAAGGATTTTGGACTGTGGGAGGAAACCGGAGAACCTGGAGGAAACCCACGCAGACACGGGGAGAACATGGAAACTCCACCCCGATCAGGATTCAGAATTAGAATACTTGCAGTTTAATAATTTTTTTATTAAAAAAAAAAAATATATATATATATATAAATTTTTTTTGTATGATTATTTTCAACCGTCGTTTCATCAGTTCCCTCCATACAGATGGACTTCGTAATCCTACAGTTCAATTCTGTAGTCCGTCTGTGTCTCTGTACACTCTGATGGCCTCATTCACTCGGTTTCCTGATGGTCAGGAGCAACACAGAGCAGATATTGTTTGGATGTCAGAGAGGCCGATGTTTTCATCCTGTTTTACATGTGACCACATGGTTTCAGTTTTCCTCTGGAGAACACACACTTGTATTGACAGGAGCAGAATTCGTCTATTTAAAGGTCTATTAATCAGCAAAATGGTTCAGAATCTAGTATACTCCACCAAGAGGAATTGTTGCGTGTTGTTACATTTCATCCATCCATTATCTTCCACTTTATCCTCTAGTAGGGTTGTGGGGGGGGGGTCCCCACGCCCATCCAGGGAAGAACGTTTCGGGCGCTGGGCGGATACACCCAGGACAGGTCGCCAATCTATCACTGGGCACACACACACACACACACTCACTCTATATGGGGCGATTTGGAGAATTCAATTGACCTTGATCCATGTTTTTGGACTGTGGGGGGAAACCGGAGAACCCAGAGAAAACCCACGCGGACACGGGGAGAACATGGAGACTCCACCCAGATTGCTGAGAGGAGAACATGCTAACCTCTAAGCCACCCGTGTATTGGTACATTAAAATGTAAAAAAATATGCAAAACAGCTCAGTGCAGCCCAACCATTCATTCATTCATTATCTTCCACTTTATCCTCTATTAGGGTCGCGGGGTGGGGTTCCCCATGCCCATCCAGGGGAGAACGTTTCGGGCGCTGGGCAGATACACCCAGGACAGGACGCCAATCTGTCACTGGGCACACACTCACTCACACACTCTATATGGGGCAATTTGGAGAATTCAATTGACCTTGATCCGTGTTTGTGGACTGTGGGAGGAAACCGGAGAACCCGGAGGAAACCCACACGGACACGGGGAGAACATGGAAACTCCATCCAGCTTGCTGAGCGGAGAAGATGCCAACCACTAAGCCACCCATGTATTGGTACATTAAAATGTAAACATATGCAAAACAGTTCAGTGCAGCCCAACCAATCACGTCGATGTTGTTGTGATTTTAGGATCATGAGAAGAGGACTCCGCTTCATGCTGCAGCTTACTTGGGGGACGCCGAAATCATCGAGCTCCTCATTCTGTCAGGTATCACAACAGTGTGATTAAATCACAAGCACGGGGATACACAAACATCCCATTCATGCTGTACACACACACACACATACCCACACACACGCACGCACGCACGCACGCCTGTCAGAGGTTATAAATACCAGCAGGTGCTCGTTGCACTATTTCAGTCTCCACACACTGACCGTAAATAAGGGCGCCCCTTAGGTGACCGCTTTGTTACTATTCTGTAAAGCTCTCTGATCATTGGCTGATGGCGGTGTAATGACCACCTCCTGCTTCTTCTCCCTTTCCCCTCTCCGTCCACCAGGGGCCAGAGTGAATGCCAAAGACAATAAGTGGCTGACTCCTCTCCATCGCGCCGTGGCCTCCTGCAGTGAGGTATCACATTACCGTCCGCGCGAACACGCGCCAATGCAAACCAGCGATGCCATTACAGACGCGTGCCCCCTGTTGTATTTGTGGATGCAGGAGGCGGTGCAGGTGCTTCTGAAGCACTCGGCTGACGTCAACGCACGGGATAAGAACTGGCAGACGCCGCTGCACGTGGCCGCTTCCAACAAAGCGGTGCGCTGTGCCGAGGCGCTGGTGCCCCTCCTCAGCAACGTCAACGTGTCGGACCGCTCGGGACGTACGCCGCTGCACCACGCGGCCTTCAGTGGCCATCTGGAGGTGATCCATTTACATGTAATGAAGGATAAATGGAACATATAAGGAAACTCTGGGTGGAGTTTCCATGTTCTCCCCGTGTTCGCCTGGGTTTCCTTCGGGTTCTCCGGTTTCCTCCCACAGTCCAAAAACATGGATCAAGGTCGATTAATTTCTCCAAATTGCCCCATATAGAGTGTGTCTGTGTGGGTGAGTGTGTGTCCAGTGATAGATTGGTGTCCTGTCCTGGGTGTATCTGCCCAGCGCCCGAAACGGTCTCTCCTGGATGGGCATGGGGAACACCCCCCGCGACCTTAATAGAGGATAAGGCGGAAGATAATGGATGGATAGCCAATATGTTAGACACATGGGCACGGTGGCTTAGTGGTTGGCATGTTCTCCTCTCAGCGCTAGGGATTCCCGGTTCAAATCCCCATCTGGGTGGAGTTTCCATGTTCTCCGCATGTTTGCGTGGGTTTCCTTAGGGTTCTCAGGGTTTCCTCCCATAGTCCAAGAACATGGATCAAGGTCAATTGAATTCTCCAAATTGCCCCATATAGTGTGTCTGTGTGAGTGAGTGTGTGCCCAGTGACAGATTGGCGTCCTGTCCTGGGTGTACCTGCCCAGCGCCTGAAACGTTGTCTCCTGGATGGGCATGGGGACCCCCCCCCCCCCCGAACCTAGTAGACAATAAAGCAGAAGATAATGGATGGATGGGGCGGCACAGTGGCTTAGTGGTTGGCTTGTTCTCCTCTCAGCACTATTGATTCCTGGTTCGAATCCCAATCTGGGTGGAGTTTCCATGTTCTCCCCATGTTCGCGTGGGTTTCCTCCAGGTTCTCCGCTTTCCTCCCACAGTCCCACAGTGTTTTTGTCTGTAAGGATTTTGTGTGCGGTTGCATTGACTGTATACTTGGGGTTGGGTGGGGGGGGGGGGTTATTAATTATATATAAAGTGACATACAGCTGCATTACATCCAATAACAGTCTTGTGTTTCCACGGTTTCAGATGGTGAAGCTGTTATTGTCCAGAGGAGCCAACATCAATGCGTTTGATAAGAAGGACAGGCGGGCCGTCCATTGGGCGGCGTATATGGGTAAGCCCCCCCCCCCTCCTCGGCGCTGCTCCATTACTCAGCATAATGCGCGTTGACGACGAGGCTACATGCACAAGCACCTCCGTTTCCAGCAGACACAGAAACTAAAGACTAATCTGAGCTGCTGGCGGCTGTGTGTCAGTCTGCGGCGGGTCTGTAGCGCACAAGCCTTCCTTTGTTCACGCTCAGCCTTTTGTTCTTTTGTTATTTGATACTTTTTTTTATTTTATGTTGGATTTGGTCGTTTTTTTTCGGTTGGCCATGCCTTCCCTGATGTGCAGGTCATATGGAGGTGGTGCGGGTGTTGGTGGCACACGGTTCTGAGGTGCTGTGTAAGGATAAGAAGGGCTACACGCCGCTCCACGCAGCAGCCTCCAGCGGGATGATCAATGTGCTGAAGTACCTGGTGGATCTGGGAGTGGACGTAAGTGTTCCCCTCACACGCTACTGTCACATTTCATCAGTGGGGGGCCGGGTATTAAGTACCAATACAGCAGAATAATTTCTACATACAATTTTTCTGGCTGTTTCGTTTGTTATTTTATATTCATTCCGCTTTATCCTCTACTAGGGTCGCGGGGGGGGGGGTGGGGTTCCCCATGCCCATCCAGGGGAGAACGTTTTCGGGCGCTGGGCAGATACACCCAGGACAGGATGCCAATCTATCGCTGGGCACACACTCACTCAGACAGATACGCACGCATACACACTCTATACGGGGCAATTTGGAGAACTCAATTGACTTGATCCATGTTTTTGGGCCGGAAACCGGAGAACCCGGAGGAAACCCACGCAGACACGGGACATGGAAACTCCACCCAGATGGGGATTCGAACCAGGAATCCATAGTGCTGAGAGGAGAACATACTAACCACTAAGCCACCGTGCCGCTGGAGATATATATATATATATATATATATATATATATATATATATATATAAAATCTTCCACTTTATCCTCTATTAGTGTCCAGGTGAGAACCTGTCGGACGCTGGGCAGATACACCCAGGACAGGGCGCCGTATATATATATGAAATGTCTACAGTATGCAGTAACAATTAAGAACTCCATATTGTGTATTATCTTAAATAAATCACAGCAAAGAGATATAACGACACTCAACGACACCTCTTTCCCGTTATTTATTCACAGTAAGGCACATCCTCTCAGACCTTATCCTTCATTAACACACCACCATTAATGTTAGCGCATACCGTAGTCCTTTCTATTTACTTACTGAGACATTTGAAATATTGAATTAATATCCTTAAAAACACAATTAAGTGTAAAAGCCTGACATAGCAACAGTAACCGAGGGGCAGGATGTTGCTATGAGCCAGTTTACATGGCTGATTTATAGCTCCCTCTCATTAGGGTAACAAAATCACCGAGTGTGTCTCTCTCACTGGAAACTGCTGAATGTTGTAACCAGACTTCAGTCCAGTTCAGTGTATTGATCAGTGTGAACTGACCGTGAGCGGACCGCTGAAGACTCCCTTAAATCTAAAACGAGACAATCATTTAATGCAGTAATTCTCAATTATTTGCTGTTAAGCCCCCCCCCCCTTCTAAGAAAAAGAAAACATTTTGCCCCCCCCCCCCCACCCCCCCCCCCCCCCCCCCCCCCCCCCCCCCCCCCCCCCCCCCCCCCCCCCCCCCCCCCCCCCCCCCCCCCCCCCCCCCCCCCCCCCCCCCCCCCCCCCCCTTTTTCTGACGCGCACAGATTTTCTGGAGCAGCTTTCATAAAGCGTTATGATTGCTGGTTCTACGCGTCATGTTTACGAATAAAAAACTCAAGCGCTTATCAGCGTGATCGGGGTGGAATGTCTTTAAGTGACGCCTCCGTTTATTTGGCTTCACGCTGTCCGCTGCCAACATTTTAAGACACAGAAAACACGCCGGTCTTTCTTCGTCTTCCACCTTCGTTACAGTGAAGTTACATTTACAGTGAAGCCAGGCGCCACGTTCGCTTTAACATTTAACTTTCGGTTGGTTTTTGTTGCTCTCATTGTCATCGTCTCTCTCCGCCTTTCTCTCTGCCGTCCCTGTTAAATATTTTTCCCTGTTGTCTCTTGATGGTTTGTTCAGTACACTTAATATCACTTGCTCTGTGATATCTTGTTATGCGCCCCCCACTATTTGAGAAGCACTGATTTAATGCTACATGATACATGTGATCAATCTCATTTACATATGCTCATATTATATCATGTTCATATTATGTATCAGGGTGGCACGGTGGTTTGGTGGTTTGGCATGTTCTCCCCTCAGCACTAGGGATTCCTGTTCGAATCCCCATCTGGGTGGAGTTTCCATGTTCTCCCCGTGTCTGCATGGGTTTCCTCCGGGTTCTCCGCTTTCCTCCGACAGTCCAAAAACATGGATCAAGTCAATTGAGTTCTCCAAGTTGCCCCATATAGAGTGTGTTTGTGTGTGTGAGTGTGTGTCCAGTGATAGATAGGCACCCTGTTCTGGATGTATCTGCCCAGCACATGAAACAGTTCTCCCCTGGATGGGCATGGGGAACCCCCTGCGACCCTAATAGAGGATAAAGAGGAAGATAATGGATGGATGGATATTATATATCTACATTTAAATACTTCACCTCTCGATGCACCAGTCACTGTTACTACTGCACTTTATGTAAATAATGTATATATTGCACTTCTGGTTAGAAGCTAACGACATTTCATTGGCCTTGTCCTGTACTTGTTCTCTGCACAATGACAATGGAGTTGAATCTAATCTAATATCCGAATCTCTTAAAGTTCCCTCCCCATTTATCACTCTGCAGATCAATGAGCCGAACGCCTTCGGGAACACCCCGCTGCACGTGGCGTGTTACAACGGTCAGGACGTGGTGGTGAACGAGCTGATCGACTCGGGCGCCAACATCAACCAGGTGAACGAGAAGGGCTTTGCGCCGCTGCACTTTACCGCTGCCTCCCGCCAGGGGGCGCTCTGCCTGGAACTGCTAGTGGGTAATGGAGCTGATATCAACATCAAGGTGTGTGTAAATAATTTTACAAATTTTTTATTTATTTATATGGGAATTAACTAACATGTAAATACACCAGGGCGCCGCGGTGGCTTAGTGGTTTAGCATGTTCTCCTCTCAGCACTAGGGATTCCCGGAATTTCCATGTTCTCCCCGTGTCAGCCTGGATTTTCTCCGGGTTCTCCGGTTTCCTCCCACAGTCCAAGAACATAGATCAAGTTTAATTTAATTCTCCAAATTGCCCCATATAGAGTGTGTCTGTGTGAGTGTGTGTCCAGTAATAGATTAACGTCCTGTCCTGGGTGTATCTGCCCAGCGCCAGAAACGTTCTCCCCTGGATAGGCATGGAGAACCCCCCCTGCGACCCTAATAGAGGATAAAGCGGAAGATAATGGATGGATGGATAATTACACAAAACACACAAAGGCTTGTCTAGAGACAATTTCGTGGCACACACACACATATATATATATATATTCATTCATTCATTATCTTCCGCATTATTTGCGAAGGGAAGTGGGGGGTTCCCCATGCCCATCCAGGGGAGAACGTTTCAGGCGCTGGGCAGATACACCCAGGACAGGACGTTAATCTATTACTGGACACACACTCACACAGACACACTCTATATGGGGCAATTTGGAGAACTTAATTGACTTAATCCATGTTTTTGGACTGTGGGAGGAAACCGGAGAACCTGGAGGAAACCCACGCGGACACGGGGAGAACATGGAAACTCCAACTAGATTGGGATTCGAACTGGGAATCCTTAGTGCTGAGAGGAGAACATGTAAAACCACTTAGCCACGTGCCGCCTATATATATATATATATATATATATATATATATGTATGTATGTATATATATATATATATAGGCGGCACACTCACTCACACTCACTCACACTCACACAGGCGTGTTTGGACATTCCCACTTCTTGCTCCACTTATTGTCCATGTTCTCAGTTCCACTTCCTGTAAAGATGGACTTTGTAGTTCTCCAATTCCACTCTGTAGTCCATCTGTTTGTGTTCTACAGTACATACTGTGTACTCTGTTCTAATTGTCAGAACCTCAATAGTACCACCACAGAGCAGGGGGTATTGGGTGTTAATACAAGTGTTAAACATAGAACGTTAGAATGATGTTTATTACCAAACTGAATGGAGGTGACCAGGAGAACAGACTGACCCACATAAGGGAGTTCTGGAGTAACAGACGGTTTGACGGGGGGAGTTCCGGAGTGCAAGCTGCTCTGTTTGTGTCTCTGCCATGTGTTTTCTCTCATTCATGAGGCTTCCATGACACACAGTCTGCTGCTGTGGCAACATGCGACGATTCTGCTATTGGACAGAAATCATCCTCATTGTACAATTTAAATCAGCATCACTTTACAGAAATACAGTGCCAGTCAAACATTTGGACACGCCCCCTTCTTCCTCAGTCACGCATTTCCTCCACTTACCATATAGATGGACTTTGTAGTTTTACACTTCCAGACTGTAGTCCATCTTTGTTCTTGTTGTTGGTTCTCTGTTCTCTGTTGGTCAGCAGCATCACAGAACAGGTATCATTTGGGTGGTGGATTGTTTCTTGTCAGTTCTGCAGTGACACTGATGTAGTGAGGGGGGTTTAGTGCAGCAGTGCTGCTGGAGGTTCAGTTCTCCACCTCAGTCACACTGCTGGGATAGGAATAATGCCCCCACCCAATAACCCCTGCTCTGTGGTGGTACTATTGGGGTTCTGACCATTAGAGAAAAAAAGGACAGACCCACCCATCCATCCATTATCTCCCACTTTATCCTTTATTAGGGTCATGGGGGGTTCCCCATGTCCATCCAGGGGAGAACGGTTCTGGCGCTGGGCAGATACACCCAGGAGAGGACGTCAATCTATCACTGGGCACACACTCACTCACACAAACAAACACACACTCTATATGGGGCATTTTGGAGAATTCAATTGACTTGATCCATGTTTTTGGACTGTGGGAGGAAACCGGAGAACCCGGAGGAAACCCACGTGGACACAGGAAGAACAAGGAAACTCCGCCCAGATGGGGATTCGAACAGGGAATCCCTAGCACTGAGAGGAGAACATGCTAAGCCACGGGGCCGCCCAGGACAGACCCTGTTCCTAAATAAATTTGTTTCTAAAACACATTTCTGGCTCAAATCTGTCATTTTTCAGACATTTAAGTTGGTATGTTCTCCTACATACAGAAATATTGATCTTTTTTCCTTTTCTGTTCACCAGAGTAATGACGGGAAGACCCCCCTCCACATGGCCGCCATCCACGGCAGGTTCTCCAGATCTCAGGCTGTCATACAGAGCGGTGAGCCTGGCTTTGTGGTTCTAATGTTCCATTGAAGAGTTCCGTGTTCACTCTGCTGGATTTGTGTAATTGTGTTCATAGGAGCGGAGATCGACCCTGAGGATAAGAACGGGAACTCGCCCCTCCACATAGCTGCGCGATTTGGGCACGAACTCCTCATCAACACCCTCATCAGCAATGGGGCTGATGTGGCCAAGTGAGTCCTCCTCCTCCAGATGGTAAAACCTGAAAGTTTATACATATATTTTTTGATTAGTTAAACATTTCTGCTCTGTTCTCTGTAGGCGGGGCATCCACGGTATGTTTCCTCTGCACCTCGCTGCACTCAGTGGCTTCTCCGACTGCTGCCGGAAACTTCTCTCATCTGGTGAGTCTGACACGGAAAGAGGAATCGATGAGCCAGACTTTAAAATAATAGGAATAAAGCACAGAAAGAAATTTCCATGTTCTGAGTTCCACTTATATTCTCTCCGTGTCTGTGTGGGTTTCCTCCGGGTTCTCCGGTTTCCTTCCACAGTCCAAAAACATGGATCAAGTCAATTGAGTTCTTCAAATTGCCCCATATAGAGTGTGTTTGTGTGAGTGAGTGTGTGCCCTGTGATATATTGGCACCCTGTCCTGGGTGTATCTGCCCTGCACCTGAAACGTTCTCCCCTAGATGGACTGTGGGAGGAAACCAGAGAACCCGGAGGAAACCCACACGGACACGGGGAGAACATGGGAACTCCACCCAGATTAGGATTGGAACATGGAATCCCTAGCACTGAGAGGAGAACATGCTTAACCACTAAGCCACCGTGATTCGAACTGGGAATCCCTAGTGCTGAAACGAGAACCACTAAGCCACCGTGCCGCCCTAGGAGCTTCCTGTTGTAGAATATATAATATAAAATATTTTAGCTTGGTTTAGGAACATTGCACAGATTTGTACTGATTACATCACACTCGGTCAAAAGACTTGGACTGAACTCTAATTCTGAGATTAAAATAATCCAGATTGTTATATGACACAAAGCTCTTTTGTTAGACGATAATGTTGATGGAATGTTGGTCCTGTTCAGGTTTTGACGTCGATGCTCCCGATGACTTCGGCAGGACGTGTTTACATGCCGCCGCGGCGGGCGGGTGAGTCCCAGCTCGCTCCATTCTGATCGGTTGATCCTCATGGTGGAGTCTCAATGCCGTTCGTGTGTCGTTTAAAAAAAACTCATCACTGATTCAAACCCAAATCAAATCACCAGCTTCTGTTTCCATTCCGTCTCCCCAGGAATCTCGACTGTTTGAACCTGCTGCTCAACACTGGAGCCGACTTCAACCGGAAAGACAAATTCGGGAGGTGAGTTGAGAAAAGAGCGAAAGAACCTGATTCTAAAGCTATTGAGAAGAGAATCCATCCATTCCTCCATCCACCCTTTATCTTCCGCTTTATCCTCTATTAGGGTCGTGGTGGGGTTCCCCATGCCCATACAGGGGAGAACGTTTCGGGCACTGTGCAGATACACCAATTGATTACTGGACACACACACACTCTATATGGGGCAATTTGAAGAATTCAGTTGACTTGTTCCATGTTTTTGGACTGTGGGAGGAAACCGGAGAACCCAGAGGAAACCCACACAGACACGGGGAGAACATGGAAACTCCACCCAGATGGGGATTCGAACCGGGAATCCCTAGTGCTAAGAGGAGAACATGCTAAACACTAAGCCATTGTGACGCCCACCTGCAACCCATGCAAATGTTCATTTTCATTTAATTATTCACGTCTTGGGGGTAATATTTTCAGAGGGTTTATTGTAGAAGACGCTCTGTCTCATGCCTCCTTCAGGTGCATTCATTTCTAATTACCCTGGTTGAATAACATAATGTTCCCCATCCAGGGGAGAACATTTCGGGCCCTGGGCAGATACACCCAGGACACCTATCTATCACTGGGCGCACACTCACTCATACACACACACACTCTATATGGGGCAATTTGCAGAATTCAATTGACCTTGATTCATGTTTTTGGACTGGAGGAAACCCATGTGGACACGGGGAGAAAATGGAAACTCCACCCAGATTGGGATTCGAACCAGGAATCTCGAGCGCTGAGAGGAGAACATGCTAAACCACTAGGCCACCGTGCCGCCCCAAATCTAACACCGATTCATGTTAATGGCGTGTTTGTTTGTTTTTTGATTGTGTGTTCGCAGGTCGCCGCTTCATTATGCAGCTGCTAACTGTAATTATCAGTGTCTGTTTGCGCTGGTGGGTTCCGGGGCCAGTGTGAATGACACGGACATGAAAGGATGCACCCCGCTGCATTACGCCGCTGCCTCAGACACGGACGCCAAGTATGAAAACACCCCTTTTTTTAATCGATGCTTTCGTTCTGAGCGGTTTGTTTGTTGCGCTGCTCTCAGGTTGTAATAATATCAGTCATACAGACAGAACGGTCCGCATGGAAATGTCATCTCTGAAGGGCTGTCTGTTCGTCAGAGTCTAATCTAATCAGTGTCGTTTTATGAGGGGTTCTGAAAACAGCTTTCCATCACTTATTGATTTACATGCAATGAATAAACTGTTTTACAAAAGTTTGCAGATTTATTATTTAATATTACGATTCAGTGGTTTAGCACGTTCGCCTCTCAGCGCTAGGGATTCCCGGTTTGAATCCCCATCTGGGTGGAGTTTCCATGCTCTCCCCGTGTCCGCGTGGGTTTCCTCCGGGTTCTCCGGTTTCCTCCCACAGTCCGAAAACATGGATCAAGTCAATTGAGTTCTCCAAATTGCCCCATATAGAGTGTGTTTGAGTGAGTGTGTGTCCAGTGATAGATTGGCGTCCTGTCATGGGTCTATCTGCCCAGCGCCCGAAACGTTCTTCCCTGGATGGGCATGGGGAACCCCCTCGCGACCCTAATATAGGAAAAAGCTTTATTCTCTATTAGGGTTGTGGGGGGTTCCCCATGCCCATCCAGGTGAGAACGTTTCATGCGCTGGGAAGATACACCCAGGACAGGACGCCAATCTATCGCTGGACACACACTCACTCAAACACACTCTATATGGGGCAATTTGGAGAACTCGATTGACTTGATCCATGTTTTTGGACTGTGGAGGAAACCGGAAAACCTGGAGAAAACCCCCGTGGACACGGGGAGGACATGGAAACTCCACCCAGATGGGGATTCGAACCAGGAATCCCTAGCGCTGAGAGGGGAACATGCTAAACCACTATGCCACCGTGCCGCCCGAACAAAATTTGATTTTCCTAAAGTTGGAGAACATAAATGATATAACTTTAAAAGCACAGGGTAATCGGGGTCCGTGACCCATAATTTCGTTCTTGTCTCATGTACCACATGTGATATTAATGATAATAAAATTTTTTGAATCACTGTGTCATTTCGCAGGTGTTTGGAGTATTTGTTGCGTAATGATGCTAACCCAGGGATCCGGGACAAACAGGGCTATAATGCAGTCCACTACGCCTCAGCCTACGGTCACCGCCTCTGCCTCGAACTGGTCAGCTTCCACCGCTTTTACCCTCATTCCGTTTTTCATGCGTCTTATGCGGTATTCATGCACAACTTACACAGAACACACAGTGTTGATTCTTCACTCTAATTAAAGTGGCTCGTCAATCAGCACCAAGTCAAATTTATTTATTTATTTTTATTTTTTATAATTTTTTTATTGAGAAGTAATAACTAATACAATAAACAACAAACCACATACAGCATTGTGCAAAAGTACATACATTCAGATACAACAATAGTGGAAAAGAAGGAGACATACTACTCGATTTGAATTTGTTTTTTTCCTCTTTAAGTACACGGGGGGGGGGGGGGGGTTCACGAAACCACCCTGTCGCACAACAATACTTTTATAGATTTTGGAACTCAGTACATGATTCAGGAAAAATTTTAGACTTTTAGGTGCGCCTTATAGTCCAGAAAATACGGTAAACGAAATATTGCCTTATAAGTGGCGGCACGGTGGCTTAGTGGTTTATCATGTTTTCCTCTCAGCGCTAGGGATTCCCGGTTCGAATCCCCATCTGGGTGAAGTTTCCATGTTCCCCCCGTGTCCACGTGGGTTTCCTCCGGGTTCTCCGGTTTCCTCCCACAGTCCAAAAACATGGATCAAGGTCAATTGAATTCTTCAAATTGCCCCATATAGAGTGTGTATGCGTGCGTGTCTGTGTGAGTGTGTGTCCTGTCCTGGGTGTATCTGCCCAGCGCCCGAAACGTTCTCCCCTGGATGGGCATGGGGAACTCCCCCCGCGACCCTAATAGAGGATAAAGCGGAAGATAATGAATGAATGAATTGTCTTATAAGTTATGATTTAAGAACATTAGTATTTTGCATGTTCTCACAGAGCAGATGATCTCATTGGAGTTACTTCAGCATGCTGGACTGAATACAGGCTCAGGGTTTAAGTTTATTTATTCATATAGAGCTTTTTAAAATGGCACGTTGTCTCATAGCAGCTTTACAGCGTCGAGGTGACGGAGGGGAATGTAAAATAAAGTGATTGCTCTTATTGTTCTGATGTTGAGATCAGATTTGATTGGACACTCAGGATGTAGAAGGTTATTTTCACAGTTTGTCAGAATAAAGGTCAGGCTTCTGCTGCTCAGGTCCTTATATGATCTTATTTAAGTGGAGTGGATTTAAAATGTTCACACAGCCGTAAGAGCATCATAGCCGAGTCGCTATAGACACAGAGGTTCGTGGATAATGATCTCAGTCACATGTACACAGTCTCACACTTTGGTCCTAATGTTTTTTTTTTTAATTTGTTTTGTAGATCGCCAGTGAGACGCCTCTGGATGTGGTGAGTTATTTCTGTTATTACATTACCCTTTTATATCCATCCACCCATTATCTTCTGCTTCATCCTCTATTAGGGTCGTGGGGGGGGGTTCCCCATGCCCATCCAGGGGAGAACGTTTCGGGCGCTGGGCAGATACACCCAGGACAGGACGCCGATCTATCACTGGACACACACTCACTCACACACACAAACACACTCTATATGGGGCAATTTGGAGAATTCAATTGACCTTAATCCATGTTTTTGGACTGTGGGAGGAAACCGGAGAACCCGGAGGAAACCCACGCGGACACGGGGAGAACATGGAAACTCCACCCAGATGGGGATTAGAACCGGGAATCCCTAGTGCTGAGAGGGAGAACATGCTAAACCACTAAGTCACCGAGCCGCCCCACCCTTTTGTATATGGTTCCTAAATAAGGTCTATTCATGTACAGTACAGTACGATATGTTTATGATGGTACTTCTCATCATTAAGGTTTTGTTGTTATTGTAGCCACAAAGGTGTAACACTTTCTGAAGGTCAGAACCCAAATTAGAAGTCCATCAAAAAATAATTGGGTATTGTGGCAGTGCTGCTGTAGGTTCATTTCTCCACCTCAGTCACACTGCTGGGATAGGAATAATGCCCCCACCCAATAACCCCTGCTCTGTGGTGGTACTATTGGGGTCCTGACCATTAGAACAGAGTACACAGTATGTACTGTAGAACACAAACTGATGGACTACAGTCTGGAAATGTAGAACCACAAAAGTCTGGACACGCCCCCTTCTGGCTCAATTCTCTATTTCCTCCACTTACCATATAGATGGACTTTGTAGTTCTACAATTCCAGACTGTAGTCCATCTGTGTTCTTGTTGTTGGTTCTCTGTTGGTCAGGAGCATCACAGAACAGGTATCATTTGGGTGGTGGATTGTTTCTTGTCAGTTCTGCAGTGACACTGATGTGGTGAGGGGGTTTTAGTGCAGCAGTGCTGCTGGAGTTTCATTTCTCCACCTCAGTCACACTGCTGGGATAGGAATAATGCCCCCATCCAATACCCCCTGCTCTGTGGTGGTACTATTGGGGTTCTGACCATTAGAACAGAGTACACAGTATGTACTGTAGAACACAAACAGATGGACTACAGAGTGGAATTGAAGAACTACAAAGTCCATCTTTACTGGAAGTGGAACTGAGAACATGGACAATAAGTGGAGCAACAACGGCGTGTCCAAACTTTTGACTGGTCCTGTTTAAAAAACAATAAATGGAGAGTAAATAGACTGATTTAAAATTACATTAGATTTAGCCAACAGAAAGTTGGCGCCCCCGTGTGGATAAGAAAAGAACATCTCGGTTTCTGTCGCCTGCAGTTATTCTCATTGTTTTTGTTCTGTGTCTCCGCAGCTCATGGAGACGTCTGGGACAGATACTCTGAATGATACGGGTGAACAGGCCCCTCTCAGCCCTCTGCACCTCGCAGTGAGTAGAGATGTTCTTAAGGGGCCACACGAGCATCTGGGGCAGATTTGGGGGATGAAACCAACAGTCTGAAATAAATTCACGTGACATACACTGCACATTACGTACACAATTCAACTTCCTTTGATGTAAATGCTGTAAGCTTTCGGTTACAGACGTCCCATTGACAACCCGCATAGACAGCCAGAGGGCCTGAAGTGGCCCCAGGGCCATAAAATGCCCACTTCTGTCTTGGTGTGTTCATGTATAGTACTAACCAAAAAATAAATAGATCATGTGATGTAAACATTCATTCATTCATTATCTTCGCTTTATCCTCTATTAGGGGGGGGATGCCCATGCCCATCCAGGGGAGAACGTTTGGGCGCTGGGCAGATAAACCCAGGACAGGGCGCCAATCTATCGCTGGGCACACACTTACTCACACACACACACACTCTATATGGGGCAATTTGGAGAATTCAATTGACTTGATCCATGTTTTTGGACTGTGGGAGGAAACCGGAGAACCCAGAGGAAACCCACGCGGACATGGGAAGAACATGGAAATTCCACCCAGATGGGGATTTGAACCGGGAATCCGAAGCACTAAGAGGAGAACATGCTAACCACTAAACCACCGTGCCGCCCGATGTAAACCACTAAACCACCGTTCCGCCCGTCTTATTATCTTCTGCTTAATCCCCTACTAAGGACTTGGGTCGAGGGGGTTCCCCATGCCCATCCAGGACACTGGGCATATACACCCAGGACAGGGCGCCAATCCATCTTTGGGCACACTCACTCACACTAAATGGGGTGATTTTGCAGCCATTTCACCTTGAATCTGTGTTTTTTGACTGTGGGAGGAAACCAGAGAACCCGGAGGAAACCCACTCAGACACGGGGAGAACATGGAAACTCCACCCAGATTGGGATTTAAACCTGGAACCCCAGCGCTGAAAGGCGGACGTGCTAACCACTAAGCCAGGTGTGTAGAACGTGTGTGTGTGTTGTAGGCGTATCACGGGTATCACCACGCGCTGGAGGTCCTGGTTCAGTCTCTGTTGGATCTGGACGTGCGGACAGCGCAGGGAAACACGCCGCTGGATCTGGCTGCTTTGAAGGGTCACGTGGAGTGCGTGGATGTTCTCGTCACCCAGGGAGCCTCCATCCTGCTGAAGGACTACACGCAGAAGAGAACAGCCATCCACGCTGCAGGTCAGGAACTTTTATTGGTATGAAGTGATGAAACGTTTGCAGGTGGACCCTGCCTACGGGGTGCTGGTGGTGCTGCTGATGTTCGGTTGGCAGTGACTCTGAGGTTAATATAAAATCACATTACACCTTTAACCATCTCCTGTATGATGTCCCACTCTTTCCATTCATCCATCCATCTATTATCTTCCGCTTTATCCTCTACTAGGGTCACGGAGGGGTTCCCCATGCCCATATCACACAGACACACATACAAACACACTCTATATGGGGTATTTTGGAGAACCCAATTGACTTGATCCATGATAAGTTCCATTGTGGCGAAAAAACAAGCAATAAAAAGTTTTTATTAACGTGGATCAATCAACAAACTGTTAGACGGCGAAAAATGTAAACGCCTTTCAGTTAAATGATAAAGTTTCATTTACTGTTTATATACTGTGTTCGTTTGTTTTTAGAAAATTGTGTAAAAACATTGATTTAAATAGAAATCGGCCTCAGTTTTAATCAATTTCAGATGTTTTGATTGTTTGCAGATGGATAAGCAACAGAAACAGACTGTATAAAATGTTCACTCTATCTGTTTCTTTCAGCCATGAATGGTCACTCCGAATGTCTGCGGTTGCTCATCAGCAACGCCGAGCCACACTCAGCCGTCGACGTGCAGGACGGGACCGGACAGTGAGTGTCTCACCTAAAAGAATCCCTCGCTGCGGAACCGGTCAGCAGACGCACTGATCTGATGCTTTGATGATTGCAGGACTCCTCTGATGCTGGCGGTCCTGAACGGATACAAGGACTGTGTCTACTACCTCCTCAGTAAGGGAGCCAATGTGGGGGCCAGGGACAAGTGGGGCAGGACTGCCCTGCATCGTGGGGTCAGTCTCACACACACACACACATTAATGTGCTCAAAACAACTGAGGTTACAAAATTATTTTTAACTACATATTAAGATTCTCTGAAGAACCACGCCAGAAACAATCCAGATGCATGATGGGTAGGGGGTCTGATCACTGGTTCATTGCAACACACACACACACACACACACACACACACACACATATATTCAGTCGCATATTCACACCCAAGCCCAGTGTAATATTTTTAAAATAACCAATAAACCATTTTATTTACCGTATTTTCCGGAACATAAGGCGCACCTAAAAGCCTAAAATTTTCCCAGAAATCGGACATGCGCCTTATAATCCGGTGCGCCTTATACGTGTACTAAGTTCCAAAATCTATAGAAGTGTTGTTGTGCGACCGGGTGGTTTTTTTCCACACATCGCCGCCCTGCTGATCTGTGGCTCCATGTGCGCTCATCTCACCGAAAAGCCGAGTGAAGAAAATTAATTCGGAGCTCGCCGTCATTCCGGGAGGATTAAATAAAGAACTCCGACCGCTGGACATTGGCGTAAACGGGGCGTTTATAGTAAAGTTGCGGGCGGCGTGGGAGCGATAGATGATAGACGGTGAACACACGTTTACTAAAACTCGGGAGGCGGCGGCAGGCGAGTTACACCACCGTCTGTGAATGGATTGTGGAGGCCTGGGCTGAGGTTTCTGCTGTGACCGGTGTCCGAGCTTTCACGAAAGCCAGCATCGCTGCTGAACAGCCGCCTGGAGACGAGACGGACTCGGACATCGATGAGGGGGACACCGGAGTGCTCGATAGTGAAACAGCTTTTTCATTCAGACACAGAAGACGAGGACTTTGATGGATTTGTGGGCAAAGAGGGATTAAAATAATGTGTGTTTTGTTAAGTAGTAGAATAAACTTCAATTATAAATCAGCGTTCTGCATCCTTTACTTTTCTTGTAGATCGTATGTTTTAGCGAGTGCCTCATAATACGGTGCTGTACAGAATAAGTACTGTACAGAAATATAGCCCGTAATTCAGACTGCACCTTATGGTCCGAAAAATACGGTAACTTAAATGTCTTTAGAATGGAAGTAAATCCATGCAGGCATGTGGAGAACATGCAAATTCCACTGCCAGTGATTGACCACCATCATGTTTAAATGCCAGTGATTGACCCACTGTACCACCATCATTATGTTTTCATGTTTGTAGTTTTTTTGTTTAGTACAGTGTGTGTGTGTGTGTGTGTGCGCGCAGGCAGTGACTGGGCAGGAGGCGTGTGTGGAGGCATTGCTGCAGCACGGGGCCGTGGTGAGTTTGCGGGACAACAGGGGGCGCACAGCCATGCACCTGGCAGCAGCGTGCGGCCACGTCTGTGTGTTGGGGGCGCTGCTGCAGGCCGCGCGCTCCCTCAACGCCCCGCCCGTCGTCATGGACAACTGTGGCTACACCCCTCTGCACTGGGCCTGCTACAACGGTACCCACCCCGTCCGTACATGCGCTTGGGGGTTTAATGCTTTCAAGACATTTCCTTATCCTTGGCTTCTCCCTCCCTCAGGTCACGAGCCCTGTGTGGAGGTCCTGCTACAGCAGGAGGCGTTTCACAGCATGGAGGGGAACTCGTTCAGCCCACTGCACTGCGCCGTGTAAGCCGAGGTTCCGAGTTTTAGAACACGAGAGTCGGAGTCATGAACGCGACAGAACCTTCCGTTTCCTCTCTGCAGAATCAGCGACAATGAGGGGGCTGCTGAGCTGCTGATCGACACGCTCGGACCCGCCATCGTTAACGCCACAGACTCCAAGTCCAGGTTCGAATATTGTGACTGCATGCAATATAATATTCATCCATTATCTTCCGCTTTATCCTCTATTAGGGTCGCGGGGGGGTCCCCAAGCCCATCCAGGGGAGAACATTTTCGGGAGCTGGGCAGATACACCCAGGACAGGACGCCAATCTATCACTGGGCACACACTCACTCACACATACACACTCTATATGGGGCAATTTGGAGAACTCAATTGACTTGATTCATGTTCTTGGACTGTGGGAGGAAACCGGAGAACCCGGAGGAAACCCACACGGACATGGAGAGAACATGGAAACTCCACCCAGATGGGGATTCGAACCGGGATTTCCTAGCGCTGAGAGGAGAACATGCTAAAGTGACTATGCCGCCCACAATATAATATACTTTACTAAAATTTAATTTTAAAAAAATTATACATATTCAATTATTTTATATTGGGTGGCTTAGTGGTTTAGCACGTTCGCCTCTTAGCACTAGGGATTCCCGGTTTGAATCCCCATCTGGGTGGAGTTTCCATGTCCTCCCCGTGTCCGCGTGGGTTTCCTGCAGGTTCTCCGGTTTCCTCCCACAGACCAAAAACATGAATCAAGTCAATTGAATTCTCCAAATTGCCCCATATAGAGTGTGTCTGTGTGAGTGAGTGTGTGCCCAGTGATGGATCGGCGCCCTGTCCTGGGTGTATCTGCCCAGCGCCTGAAACGTTCTGGGCATGGGGAACCCCCACGACCCTAGTAGAGGATAAAGCGGAAGATAATGAATGAATATATAAATTTTATATTATATATACACAAATTCACCAGTGTGCCATGTATAATTCATTGATATATTATCTTCTGCTAAATCCTATACTAGGGTCGTGAGGGGAGTTCCAGGGGAGAACGGTTTTGGCGCTGGGCGGATACACCCAGGACGGGGCGCCAATCCATCACTGGGCACACACTCACTCACACATACACACACTATATAGGGGCATTAGACATCCAATTCACCTTAAATTTATGTTTTTTGGACTGTGGGAGGAAAACAAAAGAACCCAGAGAAACCTATGTGCACATGGGGAGAACATGCAAACTCCACCCAGATGAGAGGCAGAACTGCTAACCACTACACCACCAAGTGTAGTTAATTACAGAGTTGTATCTAATACTGGAGCCTATCCCAGCTCTTATCTTATGGCAAAACACGCAGCACAGATTAAAAGTCCTGTCGCAGGAGAGACATAAAAACAAACACATTCGCAGCAAGGGACAAGTTAGCGTCTCCTGTTCACCGAAACTCGCATAGATATGTGGAGAACATGCCAATATGTAGTAATATATTGTAGTATCTGGAATGTCATTCAGCTGTTGGATGCTCATTCTGGATTTTAATGACCATCAGACTGTTCTTCCCTCCAGGACGCCTCTGCACGCCGCGGCCTACACCGACCACGTGGAATGTCTGCAGCTGCTGCTCAGTCACAATGCGCAAGTCAACTCTATAGATGCCCTGGGCAAAACGCCCCTCATGATGGCTGCTGAAAACGGCCAGACCAACACTGTGGGTAAGACCCGGGTGATGGATCACCTTCACCATTCACGATTATTTTGAATAAATCACGGGAAAGAGGTGTGGCCCAGCTATTTCCTCTGATTTATCCGGGGTTTGATTTGCAAATGCGTCGACTAAAAACAATATCGTTAATAATCTCGTCTTGCACAATGTGGTTTAGTCAGTTTTCCCCTCAACCGAAAACTGCCACCTAGTGGCCAATTTCCAGAGTACTATTTATAAACAATGGCCACTAGAGGTTTAATGCTCATCAGGAATCGACTCGCTGTTTATTCATTCATTCATTATCTTCCGCTTTATCCTCTATTAGGGTCGCGGGGGGGTTCCCCATGCCCTTCCAGGGGAGAACGTTTCGGGCGCTGGGCAGATACACCCAGGACAGGGTGTCACTCTATCGCTGGGCAGACACTCACTCACACAAACACACTCTATATGGGGCAATTTGGAGAACTCAATTGACTTGATCCATGTTTTTGGACTGTGGGAGGAAACCGGAGAACCCGGAGGAAACCCACGCGGACACGGGGAGAACATGGAAACTCCACCCAGATGGGGATTCGAACCGGGAATCCCTAGTGCTGAGAGGCGAACGTGCCAACCACTAAGCCACCGTGCTGCCCTGCTCGCTGTTTATATTAATCTGTATTTCCATTTATGGTATGTGATTTAAAATCATGTATATCACCCATGAAGCGCTCAGAGGTGTGTGTTATCGTCAATAATGTCACGGCTGGACAAATGGCCCAGCCAATCAGATTAAAAAAACATTTTATAATGTTTTTTTATTAACCTGTGCATTATTGTTCATAACGCTGGACCTGAAATAGTTTTCTTTCCCGTCATAGAAGTGCTCGTGAGCAAAGCGAAGGCGGACCTCATGCTGCAGGACGCAAACAAGAACACAGCTCTGCATTTGGCCTGCAGCAAGGTACAGCTGATTATTCACACATTAGATATGATAATGTTCATCATCAAGTGACTAACTTCATTTATCTCTTCTATCTTCAGGGGCATGAAACCAGTGCTTTATTAATTCTGGAAAAGGTCACGGACAGGAATCTAATCAACGCCACCAACGCAGCATTGCAGACGTACGTACAGTCCACATGCACGTCATACACGAAGTCTGCAGGATCTAAAGAAATGAGTGCGAAAGTCCATCCATCTATTATCTTCCGCTTCATCCCACAGTTGAGGTGGTTGGGGCATCTGGTAAGGATGCCTTCTGGGCACCTCCCTAGGGAGGTGTTCCAGGCAAGTCCAGCTGGGAGGAGACCCCGGGGAAGACCCAGGACACGCTGGAGGGATTATATCTGTCAGCTGGTCTGGGAACGCCTCTGGGTTCCCCCAGTCGAGCTGGTGAAGGTGGCTGGGGCGAGTGAGGTCTGGGTCTCCCTACTTCGGTTGCTGCCCCCGCGACCCGGACCCCGGACAAGCGGAAGATAATGGATGGATGGATACCTGTTGTTGAATTTCAGTCGTAGGCTTGTGGTTGTAGGAACCAGCCTTGTGATCTGAAGGTCCCTGTTTTGATTCCCGGTCCCACCAGGTACTTTGGCTAAAGTGCCCTTGGGCATGGCATCTAACCGCAATTGCTCCTACAGGGTTGCCCACCGTTTAGGGTACATGTGCTCATTTTTGCAGTGTGTGTGTTTTACTATACAGATGGGTTAAATGTGGAGGACACACTCAGGGTTAAATAGATCACTTTACATTTATATCACATTACATTTGGTCATTTATTGGACGCTTTTATCCAAAGCGACTTACAAGGTGAGCACAGGGTTCATCACAACATCCCTGGATCAATGAGGGTTAAGGGTCTTGCTCAAGGACCCACACTGGTAACTTCAGTGCACCTGGGATTTGAACCCCCAACCTTCAGATTGATAACCCAAGACCCCAACCACTGAGCTACCACTCCCCTACAATTTAAACATGGTGCTAGGTGAGGGATTGTGCTCTGCAGTTGCAACAGCGATCTGTTGATCTACTGGCTGATCAGTGATCTACTGGCTGTTAGTGTTTGACCGTCCATCATGTTGTCGTCCTCAGGCCGCTGCACGTGGCCGCGCGTAACGGCCTGGCGGTGGTGGTGCAGGAGCTGCTGGGCAGAGGAGCCAGCGTGCTGGCTGTGGATGAGAACGGTGTGTGTGTCTAGAACATCTCCAGAATCTGCCCTCCGGTGCTGATAAAACACACCGACCTTGACCCTCTCTGCTCCTCCGACAGGTTACACCCCCGCCTTAGCATGCGCCCCAAACAAGGACGTGGCCGATTGCCTGGCGCTGATCCTGGCCAGCATGATGCCCGTGACTCCGGTCAACGCCGGCGCGTTACCCGGCCTCGGCTTCAACTCCGTAAACCACTACTGCGCCTCATCCAAGGCCGTGACCTTCGACCCTTTACCCTTCCTGCGCTCCGGACATCCTTCCTACTGCAGCTTCAACAGCATCGGGCGAGAGGACGGCCTGCTGGTCCCCGACGACGACCTGATCGACTCCGACTCGGAGACGTACTGAAGGATCCGGGCTTCAGCGGAGTGCAACTCTGAACTTCACTGAGAATCTAAGAGGTTTGACGGCCCTTCGGTCGGCCCTTACCACCAGGTAACCAGGGGCCCGACGTTGGTGCGGGCCCTTAATCTTTTTTTGTCCACATTACGGAGCCCGTATGACCAAAATCTCAGGAGCATAACGACATCGTAACAGAGGGAGAGGAGGTTGACTCGTGGTTTTATTCACTGCAAGAGGATTGTGATTCAGGAGAACATTTCGTGGCACGTCCGTTGACTAACGTTCGAAAACAGTGACTCCTGCTGGACGACCTCGAGCTGACCGACGGACGCTTCTGTGACGAACTGTTGCCGTGGGGGTTTTTTTAAAGCATGCATTGGGTTTCCTGTGTGTTTTATTAATTGTGGTTAATTTATTGTGAGCCAGGTCGACCAGGACGACTGCGAGTGCTGATGCAAGTCCCTCTCATGTCCCTCTCAAGTCCCTCTCAAGTCCCTCTCAAGTCCCTCTCAAGTCCCTCTCAAGTCCCTCTCAAGTCCCTCTCAAGTCCCTCTCAAGTCCCTCTCAAGTCCCTCTCAAGTCCCTCTCAAGTCCCTCGTCCGGTGGATTTTTAACGACGGCGGTGCTTTGTGCAAAGTCACCTTGTCCTCTTTAATACCTATAAATCTGAGACCAGCTACCAGGTTTCCTGCAGCGTTTGTATACGAGCGGGTCATTCGCATCATATTTATACTGAAACAGGTAGAGCTCTGTGTGTGTGTGTGTGTGTGTGTGTGTGTGTGTGGGAATGTACCAAAGTATAAATGTGCAAAGATAACTGATCCAGCCTTTGAGAGCATCGTGCAGTTGATTACTAATAAATCGTAAGTATTTTTGTCACTTTAGAACGTCTGTATTTCAATATTTAAACGTTTAGTTGCAGTCACACACTTGGCCACACCCCCTTTCTGCTCCACTTATTGTCCATGTTCCACTTCCTGTAAAGATGGACTTTGTAGTTCTCCAAGTCCACTCTGTAGTCCATCTGTTTGTGTTCTACAGTACATACTGTGTACTCTGTTCTAATGGTCAGAACCTCAATAGTACCACCACAGAGCAGGGGTTATTGGGTGGGGGCATTATTCCTATCCCAGCAGTGTGACTGAGGTGGAGAAATGAAACTCCAGCAGCACTGCTGCACTAAAACCCCCTCCCCACATCAGTGTCACTGCAGAACTGACAAGAAACAATCCACCACCCAAATGATACCTGTTCTGTGATGCTCCTGACCAACAGAGAACCAACAACAAGAACACAGATGGACTACAGTCTGGAATTATAGAACTACAAAGTCCATCTAAATGGTAAGTGGAGGAGATGGAGAATAGAGTGAGAAGGGGGCGTGGCCAAACTTTGAACGGGTATTTTGTATAGAATTGCGTCTATGTTAAGGGAGAAAGCTACATGTCCACCTCAAATCGTTTGCTTAGGTGGCATCGCAGAGTCAGATTTATCACCCGACCCTCCGAATCAACCGCATTCGAATCAGCAGCTGGTCCCCATCGCCTTTTTGTGATGTCATAATGGGGTAAGTTGCTCCTTTGAGACACTGTAGACACATTAGCGTGGTGGTGGTGCTTGTGCGCCATCCTTCTCGTAGACTCTCCCATACAACACCGCGGTCACCAGTCCGCTGTTCATGCCCCTTTTGCTCATGTGGAATCTCCCATCTCCGCCCCGTCCAGAACGATCCGGTCTCTCCAGCGTCATCGCGCTGCCCAGCACCCCAGCGTAGACGTGCTCGGTACTGAAAGCGCCATACAGCTCAAAATCCAGCAGGGTTTCGGCGTGCTCCGTCTCGCCCCCGCAGCTCGCCGTGTCGAG
The DNA here is from genome assembly GCA_019802435.1 of Corydoras maculifer. Taxonomy (NCBI): domain Eukaryota; kingdom Metazoa; phylum Chordata; class Actinopteri; order Siluriformes; family Callichthyidae; genus Corydoras; species Corydoras maculifer. Next base: position 446,637 of record JAFMOD010000753.1, read on the forward strand.
GCTCGGGCAGCGGACCAACGCACAGACCTCCAAGTGGTACGTTCCATGGACGACGTGAAGGCCATCAAAAGCCCCGAGCGCATACAGCTCATCGTTCGGAGGCATGGATCTCTGAAACGTCAGGTGGCAGCAGAACGAGCCATCACACACCGTCAGATGCCCCCGTCTGCCCTGCAGGGGCACGAGGGTGAAGGTATCATACATCATTGTGGAGGTGAAGGGGGTCGGGGGGGTGTCCTGGCAGTCCTCTTTAAGGCAGAACTCTGGGTTTGGCAAAAAAGGATAAACGTTCTCCCCCTCCGCTGCGCTGTAGCCGGAGAAGGGAACCAACTTTGGGACCGATGTGTCGGAATTCCCGAAAAAAGACTCATCCAGGACCGGAACTCTGTGCACCAGCAGTTTTCCGGTTTCCCCCTCTGAGGCGTGATGATACAGAGCATCCCAGGGTGTGAAGATGCCGCTGCCCGTCATCCCGAAAGCTTCCGCTCGGATGTTGGCAGCCAGCAAGGTGACCCCCGCCGAATAGGCAAAGGAGCGCTGGAACTGCACGGCGGCCAGCAGGGGGAGCTGGTTCATCCAGGCCGTGGGATACACCAGCTGCCGGACGCCCATGTCCTTCACCAGGGTCACTGTCGGCTCTCGGAAAAGTATGTCGAAGCAGGTCAGCACCCCGAAACGCCCAGCGAACGGCGTGGTGAAGGTGACGCGCTCGCATTCGGGGGGCGCGTCGAACGCCGCCTCGAAGTACAGGTTTCGCTTGTGGTACCGCGCCACGAGGGTGCCGTTCTCACTGAAGACCACGTCTGTGTTGAACTGATAGCGGTTGTCAGGGGGACAGAAGGGGTCCGCGGATCGGTCGCAGGGCTGCCGATCCGGCATGTTGGCCACCAAGAAGATCCGGTTCTTCTGAGCCATGCAGCTCAGACGATGGAGAACCTGCAAAAGAACAGAACCTCTTACTTCAATAACAAAATGACTCGTTTATTTAAATACAACTCAAATTACGGGACGGCACGGTGGCTTAGTGGTCAGCATGTTCTCCTCTCGGCACACTCAGGTGGAGTTTCCATGTTCTACACGTGTCCGTGTGGGTTACCTCCGGGTTCTCCGGTTTCCTCCCACAGTCCAAAAACATGGATCAAGTCAATTGAGTTCTCCAAATTGCCCCATATAGAGTGTGTCTGTGTGAGTGAGTGTGTGCCCAGTGATAGATTGGCGTCCTGTCCTGGGTGTATCTGCCCAGCGCCCGAAAGGTTCTCACCTGGATGGGCATGGGGAACCCCCCCCGACCCTAATAGAGGATAAAGCTGAAGATGATGGACAGATGGAACTCAAAAGTATGTGCACCACTGACTCTTTTATTAACTTTATTAAAGCTATCCATCCATCATCTTCCGCTTTATCCTATATTAGGTTCGCGGGGGGGGGGGGTTCCCCATGCGCATCCAGGGGAGAACGCTTCCGTCACTGGGCAGATAGACCCAGGACAGGATGCCAATCTATCACTGGGCACACACTCACTCACACAAACACACTCTATATGGGGCAATTTGGAGGGCTCAACTGACTTGATCCATGTTTTTATACTGTGGAAGGAAACCGGAGAACCCGGAGGAAACCCACGCGGACACGGGGAGAACATGGAAACTCCACCCAGATGGGGATTCGAACCGGGAATCCCTAGCGCCGAGAGGAGAACATGCTAAACACTAAGCCACCGTTCCGCCCTTTTATTAAAGCTAGTATATGCACTTGTTTTTTGAACAGGAACACACGTCGAGTCCCTCACAGACTGGACGGGATAGGACTCGTGAGGGATGCTAAACGTTCAGCAGCGTTCTAATAGTGAAGGGAGTTCAGACAGCGTGCCTCTGTGTTGTGGAATCGGTCAGGGTCACAGCAGGGACTCCAGGTGACGACCGCAGGGTCAGGAACCGTCTCCAGATATCCAGCAAGAGACGACCTGGTGAAGTTAAATCCATGAATGGCATCTTCTGGAAACACTATGATTTGGGCTCCCTGTAATACAGAGTCAGGGTCAGAGGGGGGCGCCGACACACTCACCTTTAGAGTAATCGCTATGTTTAAATCTATAGAGAAAATATATAACCAGTTTTATTGATTTGTGCAATTCAGTCTTTTACCAGCTGGTTAGTTTATTCTCCTATGCATCCACTAGATGGCGACATTTTTTTTTTTTTTTTTTTTACTGCAATTTTAAACTTCCCTATATTTCTAGAGATATTTTGACTTACAGGAAAGAGGCAACTACAATTCAGCTGATTCAGAACCTCAGCAGTGATGTGATGGTGGGTTCTGAGTTCTTTAGAGAACCTCAGCAGTGATGTGATGGTGGGTTCTGAGTTCTTTAGAGAACCTCAGCAGTGATGTGATGGTGGGTTCTAGGTTCTTTAGAGAACCTCAGCAGTGATGTGATGGTGGGTTCTGAGTTCTTTAGAGAACCTCAGCAGTGATGTGATGGTGGGTTCTGAGTTCTTTAGAGAACCTCAGCTGCAGATGTGATGGTGGGTTCTAGGTTCTTTAGAGAACCTCAGCAGTGATGTGATGGTGGGTTCTAGGTTCTTTAGAGAACCTCAGCAGTGATGTGATGGTGGGTTCTAGGTTCTTTAGAGAACCTCAGCT
>JAFMOD010000753.1:460895-486307 GCA_019802435.1 Corydoras maculifer
ACCATCAGACACCTCACACTGCTGCCATGCCATATGCCCCCCCCCCCCGACCCGTTACACACTCAGCAACTCTCCAGCTCTGACTCAACGTTCCACTGTTGAGCTTCTACATCCGACCTTCATCCATCCATCCATTCATTATCTTCCACTTTATCCTCTATTAGGGTCGTGGGGGGGTTCCCCATGCCCATCCAGGGGAGAACGTTTCGGGTGCTGGGCAGGTACACCCAGGACAGGACGCAAATCTATCCCTGGACACACACTCACTCACACAGACACACTCTATATGGGGCAATTTGGAAAATTCAATTGACCTTGATCCATGTTTTTGGACTGTGGGAGAAAACCAGAGAACCCGGAGGAAACCCACACGGACATGGGGAGAACATGGAAACTCCACCCAGATTGGGATTCGAACCGGGAATATATAATAAAGTGACAGAGTATTTAATAAAGTAACAGTAATACTATTAGAGTATTTAATAAAAGGACCGGTTTGTGTGTGAGAAATTATGCCAGTTATAGAATAAAATAAAAGACTTTATATTTGTATTTATGTATTTGCTCTGTGGAATTAATCAGGTAAACATAACCTCTGGCACATCTGGGTATTTAATGACCCTGGGGCCACACTCAGCCCTTTGGCTGTCCTTGTCCTGCCTGCATGACGTCAAAGGGAAGTTAGAACTCAAATGTAAATCAAACTACAGTATACAGAACACAGAACAGCCGCCTACAACGTACAGGCCATGCAGATGTAGTGCCCACATGGTGTGTACCGTTTGCCCCGCGAACTGTGGGGGGGGGGGGTTCCCCATGCCCATCCAGGGGAGTACGTTTCAGTCGCTGGGCAGATAGACCCAGGACAGGACGCCTATCTACCACTGGACACACACTCACTCACAGACAAACTCTATATGGGGCAATTTGGAGAACGCAATTGACCTTGATCCATGTTTTTGGACTGTGGGAGGAAACCGAAAAAACCCGGAGGAAACCCACGCGGACACGGGGAGAACATGGAAACTCCACCCAGATTGGGATTTGAATCGGGAATCCCTAGTGCTGAGAGGAGAACATGCTAAATTACTAAGCCGCCGTGCCGCCCCCGGCGTAATTTCTCACACTCAAACTGGTCCCTTTATTAAATACTGTTTCTATTACGAATACTTTATTAAATACTCTGTTACTTTATTAAATACTCTGATATTACTTTTATTTAGATAAAAGTTTCTCACGTAGCCCTTCGAGAAAACGTCTTTCCCGGCCCTGACCCCCCCGGTGATGTGCTGCTCGAATGACTCCAGAGTACTAATTGTGAGCGACGTCGTGCTGTTTAATGAGCTGCCGCTGCATCTCTGTTGAATTATTGATGCCATCTTCAGCCGCCGGGTTCAAAAGAGGAACAAGCGGCGAAACCCGCAGCGGTTTCCTCCATAAAACCCGAGCATTTTTCGACTCTCCACACGGAACTTGGAAGTACAGCAGGATGCAAAGCGCATCTGTTACACCCCCTCCAAAAAAAAAACAGCATGGATTTCAATGCGCCTCGACGCCACCGGCGCATCATTACCATTCCAAAGGAACCCTCGCCATTTCGATTCTGTTTCTGTGGAAATGGCTTTAAAAAAAGGCTCCGTACAGATAACGCCGCCTAAGAGCAGCCGGAGTCGCTGCAGCAGTCAGAGGCGTGGGCAGCGGGATTAACTGCTGAACTCAGCTGAAAAGCCCTTTCAAGTTTTCTTTACCCAGTTTTTCTGTCCTACATTTTTTTTTTTGCTGAGATCTATATAAAAAAAGAGAGACTGAGAGAGAGAGAGAGAGAGAGAGAGAGAGAGTGAGCACTGCAGCACCATGCTGAACGATTACCATAAACATTTTGACCCAGTTCTGTCCAAACATCCTCATTCTTATTAAAAATATGAATAACGGGAATCAAGCTACTGATAAGAGTAGAATTCAAACCTACACGCCCCCTTCTGGCTTCCAGTGATCATATAGATGGACTTTGTAGTTCTACAATTCCAGACTGTAGTCCATCTGTGTTCTTTGTTGTTGGTTCTCTGTTCTCTGTTGGTCAGGAGCATCACAGAACAGGTATCATTTGGGTGGTGGATTGTTTCTTGTCAGTTCTGCAGTGACACTGATGTGGTGAGAGGGGTTTAGTGCAGCAGTGTCACACTGCTGGGATAGGAATAATGCACCCACCCAATAACCCCTGCTCTGTGGTGGTACTATAACTATAGAGTAAAGGGGACGTACACACTATGCACTGTTGTACTATAGAAAAAAAAAAGAAAGCATACTCACAAAGACATGGAGAGAACATGCAAACCTGTCCGCAGAAACTTTTTTCTGTAAATGTGAGAGGGCAGTTATCAGAGTTATTACCACCTTAACGGTATTGGAAAGAATCTCTGTTCATAACCAAAACCGTTGATGTGAGAAGGACATGCTAACTGTTTCAGCACCATGCAGCACCACCCTACTGCTCCAGCATGCTGCACCACCATGCTGCCCCACCCTGAGGCACCACCCTGAGGCACCACCATGCTGCACCAACATGCTGGCCCACCATGCTGCACCACCCCGCAGCACCACCACTTTGATGTTAAACAGTAAGAAATGATCATTATAACCAGCACCTGCATTATTCGTTCATCTTAAAACCCAATTCCAAAAAACAAAAAAAAAAAAAAAAAAAACTTGTTTCCCAGAAGCTCTAACTCTAAACGCTTACAGTTCACTTCACATCAAATGACACACAAAGCTTTGTTTCTTCAGTCGAAAATGTTTAGCAGAGGCGTCATATCATAATGGCGCCCTTCATAATTCCCACGAGAACAAAAGATTCCATGAGACGCAGCCGGCCCGAAATGGTGGCAGGCTGTAGTGTGCGGTGAGGTAATGAACCGTACAGAATACAGACACGGCGACGGGGAAGCGCGCACAACAGCTATTTGTAGCATCGCAGCAAAGCGGATTGATGAAAAGCATTTAAACAGAAGGAGCCTTAATAACAGCTATTGTTAAGAGAAAGAATACGATTCATGGTGTCACGAGTGATTTTACAAACAATGGGCACCACCTGCTGAATGGGAGTCAACTTCACTATTGAAATCTGAAACAATAACTGAGGAAGCAATAAACTGCTTCCTCATCATATAAATAAATAAATAAAAATAAAAATAAGCGTTCCTCACGATACATACAAATCTACACCGTTAATTCTATAATCTATAATTTGATAGACTTAATCTTTAGGACCCTGCAGAGGTTTATAAAAGCAATAAGGCATGAGAGGTTCTGCATTATTGTGAACAAATCACGAAAAACAGGTGCCGTTAGGCCCGACACGAAGCAGAGTGTCGTTATCTATGTTAAAAAATCTATGTAAAAAATAAGAAAAATAATATCTGAAAAATATCTGCCAATATAGTGTTTGTAAAAGTATTCAAAGATTTCTTAAAATGAGAAAAAGTTTTATAAACTACATTATTTATTTTCCTTAGAAATCTATTCAGTCAAAAACAAGATTCATTACACTTTAATATTTATATACTTATATCGTTATATTTTCTTACTTATTAAGATTTTAAATTTCGCAGTGCATCTCTTTCCCGATTATTCACAATAATACACAACCTATAAAATGGTTACAAACACACTATAATAAAAAAGGTTTGATTCATACTTTTTTTTTTTTTCTTCTCCGAAATTATATCATTAATAATCAGGTCTTCCACGATGTAATCTAGTCCGGGTTTTTAAAGTGAACGTTGATCGCTGGATAACAGCATACCGGTTTCACTAACAATAAAAAAATTTTAATAAATAAAAATTTAATGAAAACTAAATTTCAGAACACAGTTTCTAAACAACAGCCGCAACAGGTTTAGTGCCCATGTAAAAATGGCTCACTGTTTACATTAATCTGTATATTATGATTCAAATAATGTATTGTATATCAGACATTGATACGAATGTGAAACGCTCAGAACTGTGTGTTATTATCAATAATGTCACGAATGGAGAAATGGCTTAGCCAATCAGATTCATGTGGTTTGAGAAGCAACACCAGTGATTGGTGGAGAGTGTGGTTAGGGCGATTGTGTAAAGGGGAAAACTTTGATTTTGGTTATGTGGAAGTGGAAATGATGCCAATTAAAAAAAAAACACCAAGAAGCGACCAATCAAGAGGAAGTACTAGTACAGTATTCAAACAAACATATTGGGGCAACCACACATCACACCTACAAGAGCTTTTATGACCTTAGGTTCTAAAAATGGTTCCCCCTTCGTCGCTACAAGAGCTTCCACTCCTCTAAGATCATTTATAAGGTTTTGTCTGTGGGACTGTTTGCTAGTGCATTTGGGGGATCAGACAATGATGTCGGATTAGACCTACGAAAGGTATGTCACGTGTCAAGTTCTTGCTTTGTGAAAAGGCACAGTCATTCTGAAACAACTAATGACTTTCCCCAAACTGTTCCCACAAAGTTGGAACTATACATGTTGTTGTCGCCACGATGGGACTAGGATTGGGATGGGACACCTACCATCAATTATTAAGAGGTGTTTCCCAATACTGGCGGCATGGTGGCTTAGTGGTTAGCACGTTCGCCTCTTAGCGCTAGGGATTCCCGGTTCCAATCCCAATCTGGGTGGAGGATGTTCTCCCTGTGTCTGTGTGGGGTTCTCCGGTTTCCTCCACAGTCCAAAAACATGGATCAAGTCAATTAAGTTCTCTAAATTGTGTGTGTGCGTGTGTGTGTGTGTGTGCGTGTGTGTGTGTGTGTGCCCAGCGATAGGTTGGCGCCCTGTCCTGGGAGTATCTTCCCAGCACCCGAGACATTCTCCCCTGGATGGACATGGGGAACCCCACCGCGACCCTAATAGAGGATAAAGGGGAAGATAATTAATGAATTAATTAATTATGTTTCCCACTCTTTTGTTTCAGGTGAAAGTCAACACTAAGGGAGCAGTACCTCAGTGGTTATGGCGTTGGGCTATCAATCTGAAGGTTGGGGGTTCAAATCCCAGGTCCACTGAAGTTACCAGTGTGGGTCCTTGAGCAAGACCCTTAACCCTCATTGATTCAGGGATGTTGTGATGAACCCTGTGCTCACCTTGTAAGTCGCTTTGGATAAAAGTGTCTGCTGAATGTAACTTTCTAAATGATGCTCAGCTCTTCACACCGCCCTCAGTGATTGTGCAACATTGAAAGTCTTGGACCGAAACACTAACCCTCATATTTCCCAGCGATGAGCATGTGCTGCGGGATTTCAACACTCGTCATTACATAACGCTCGAGCTTCTCAAGCTTAAAACCAAACATCACTTACCTCCAGCTGTTGGACTGACTTCAGCGCTGCCGCCTCACTTTGTATCACAACATGCTTAAGTGAAAGGCAGGGATTACTCAAGGCATTTACCCCCCACACACACACTTTCAGCAGTGATTAGCTTAAAAAGTCATTTCATCTTCACATTGTACCAGAAACTGAGTGAACAGTGAACAGAAACGCGTTTACTCAGCGCCCTCCATCAACAAGCCCAGTATTAAAAGTGAGTGAGCGATGGTAGTGATGCCCTGTTCTCAATGAGTAAGAGAACGAGGTCAGGGCTGAAAAACAGTGACGGAGCAGCCTGAGAACCTCCACTCCACATAAACGAACCACATTCTCCATGACTCCCTTCCCCCATGTGCACTTTTCAGGGGGAAGAAAATCCAGAATAAACCTTGTGCTTTCACAAGGACTTAATGTTTAGGGAGTGACCATCAGCTCTCCTGACAACACATGCAAACAATTAGAGCTTTGCTGCAGGGTTCCAGGGGTAAAAGTTTCTCAGCAACATGGCCTTAACTACACTACACAAGCAAAAGTACCGGGTCAAATCGCTTAATCAATAAATTTAGGTGTTGTATCTGTTTTGCAGTCTGTAGTTCATTCATTCATTCATTATCTTCCGCTTCATCCTATATATTAGGGTCGTGGGGGGGTTCCCCATGCCCATTCAGGGGAAAACGTTTCGGGCGCTGGGCAGATACACCCAGGACAGGACGCCAATCTATCACTGGGCACAGACACTCACTCAGACACACTCTATATGGGGCAATTTGGAGAACTCAATTGAATTGATCCATGTTTTTGGACTGGTGGTACCACTATTCACTATTTTGGACATGGTAACCACTATTCGCTTGCCGGTGACCCTTCTTTTTAAATTTGTGGCAAGACACTGACATGCCACCCCAGTTTTTTTTTATTGGCTCCTAAATTCTCTTTACATGCACATACAAACTTCGAGGTGGTTGATCACGGCTGACATTCTGCTCTGACCACCACCATTAAGTGTGGATTCATGGAAGTCACTCACTTTGGATAAATTACAACATCCTGTAACTCCTCCCATGTTCTGAATTGAAGGAGGGCATGGTGGCTCAGTGGTATGGAGTGGGGTTTAATCTGAAGGTTGCGGGTTCAAATCTGAGGTTCACCTTCTGGGTGGATGTTTCACAATGAACAGTGAGTGGTGGTATTGAGCAGCGGAGGCATTTAGGAACCATGGCAATTGAACAATAAAGTCTTAGGACAATTACGGTTACAGAACAAGGCTGTACATTAAGAGAGGTCTATAGCGGATTAGTCACCAACGCTGTCAGTAACTGACATCAACATCGGCGCAAAAACGCTGTGCTGGAAGCTTTAGAGTTGAGTGGCAGGATGCAGACCTTACATCACCAACCACAATGCCATGCATCAGATGGAGCGGTGTAAAGCACTGGTGGATTCTGAAAGTGGTTGGATCATGGACATGTTCTGGGCAGGTCATGGACCACGTGGAGAAAGAAAATCTAATATTTATTGCTCATCTGATATGGTACTTGTCTTTTACCTTGAAAAAAAAAAGACAGATAGAGGCACACGGCATTCTGGTTGCCATGGTAACAACTATTCGCTTGCTGGTTACCCTTCTCTTTAAATCTGTGGCAAGACAATGACAAACCATCCCAGTTTTTTTTTTTTTTTTTTTTTTTTTTTTACTTTTTAGATTTAATACTGGTAATCAAACCCATCCATCCATCCATTATATTCCGCTTTATCCTATATTAGGGTCACAATGGTATTCCCCATGCCCATCCAGGGGAGAACGTTTTTGGGCGCTGGGCAAATACACCCAGGACAGGGCGCCAATCTATCGCTGGGCTCACACTCACCCACACAAACACACTCTATATGGGGCAATTTGGAGAATTCAATTGACCTTAATCCATGTTTTTGAACTGTGGGAGGAAACCGGAGAACCTGAAGGAAACCCTCGCGGACACGGGGAGAAAAAAAGTAAATATTTCATTCTCATCTGATATGGTACTTGTCTTTTACCTTGAAAATAAAGACAGATAGAGGCACAAGGCATTCTGGTTGACATGGTAACCACTATTTGCTTGCCAGTTACTTGTCTTTAAATCTGTGGCAAATCGGTGACACACCATCCCAGTTTTTTTTTTAATTGGCTCCTAAATTCCCTTTACATGCACATAAAGCTTAAACGTATTTTTGATTGCTATTTTTCAAAAATACATTTGTTAGGTTTATATTCTATAAAAGTGGGTCGTGACGGTAACGCTCATGAGAACACGACCAAAAACTGATCTGTGCTTTTCTATATAGCATTCTGATGATGGGTCTTGGCTTGGAAAATGAGAAGACAACACTTTAAAACGATGTAAACTGAAGACAGAGTGATGAAATACGTGCACTACGATTAACGGCAGCCAGATTTCCTTTTTCCAGTACTTGCAGCGTTGGAGTCGAGGCCATGGGTTAGAAAACATGCCTCTGCGATGAGAAAATCTGAAAACGTATCTGTGGAGGAATGTTGTTGTTGCGCTGATCCTATCTGAATGGAATAACAGAGACCTGAAGCACAGAGCACTCCTCTAACCCACTTTCAATGAAAAATTAAATAACCCTTCTGAGCAGATGTATATTTTATTACAAATGTGGTCCTGCATCAGAATACTAACCCAACTATCGCGCACCAGTGGAAAACAACATACCCCACCACCACCAACACACATTCATAACTCCCCCCGCCTTTCCCCTGCCGCGATCTTGGCTTAGTAAAGTCCCCGGCTGGTCTCATAACCATCTCACCCTCTGGGTTACAGAAGTTCATTCACCTCAATGAAAAAGGAAGCGAGTTCTCTAAACGCGTCCAGCTTCACAACACGAGATCATTAAAAAAAAATTGGTCATGATTTCATCCAATCGTTCATTATCACCCGCTTTATCCTTTATTAGGGTCGCGGTGGGGTTTCCCATGCTCATCCAGGAGAGAACGTTTCAGGCGCTGGGCAGATACACCCAGGACAGGACGCCAATCCATCGCTATGATTTAATCCAGCAAGTGTGAAATCATGCAGCATTGACTTCCGTTACAAATGTCATGTGCTGAGTGTTTCTGCAACGTTGCACAGTAGACACTGTAGTAAGAATGATTAATGCAATTGTAGAAATGTCCCGTCGCCGTGTCCCTCTCACAAAGACACGAGTGAAACGGTTTGGCGTGCCTCAGCCACCGCAAACGCTGGTGGAGAGAACATACCGTCCCACGGATCCTCTCAGGCTCGGTTAAATAAAAAAATTTACGGGTGGCGGCTCAGAAGATATAGATTCTAAGTAAACCCACTGAGTGAGGTGCTACACGGCTCGTACGAACAGGAAGTGGTGAATCAGGCAGTGTCATTTCTAAATTACGGAAGGGGTTGGTGGGGGGAAAACTTCAAGATCAAGCTTTCATTTGCTTGCTCAGGGTTTAAAATAACCAATATCCACATTACAGTTATTTTAGACAAACCAGGAAATAATTCAGTGGTGGGCCGTGCATTTCACACATCTGTCAACAGTTATGCACCGCCGGCAACCACCTGTCAATCAATCGGCCTCAAAAAACATTTTATTATGCAGAAATGCAGAGTGTAAAAAGCTGTTGCTCTGCAGATAGATAACTTGCCACGCGCAAAAAAAATTATATTAATTAATAAAAAAATTAATGAATAAAAATTTTTTAAAAATATAAAAATCACCAAAAATCACCGTATAACACTGTAATATATATATATATATATATATATATATATATATATATTTATTTATTTATTTTTTATAATATTACAGTGTTATAAGGTGATTTTTATATATTTTTTAATTTTTATATATAAGTACGGTAGCTCAGTGGTTAGGGTTTTGAGCTATCAATCTGAAGGTTGGGTGTTCAAATCTCAGGTCCACTGAAGTTAACAGTGTGGGTCCTTGAGCAAGACTCTTAACCCTCATTGCTCCAGGGATGTTGTGATGAACCCGGTGTTTACCTTCTAAGTCACTTTGGATAAAAGCGTCTGCTAAATGATGTAAATGTAATGTATGTATATATATACACATATATATCCTGTTTATTGTATAAAATCCATCCTCATTTGTTTCTCAAAAAGCCCCATATTGCATATTCGTAAGCTTGGAATAAGAACCTCCAACCTTCTGACTGATGGCTCAACACCCCGAAGACCACGTATATACAGGCAGTGATCTGTTCCAACACAATTCGGCATATTATTGCAAATAAAGCACGACTTTAGGGAGCTTTAATGACAAGAGATTAAGGAGCTGTGATGTGATACACAGATAGTTTAAATAAACTACACCTTTGATTACATCTGTTGCAGCAGGAAGCCTGTCTCAGCAGTTAGCTGAATAAGCAACGTGCATACATTACTAAGTACAACCGCATTTGGAATGACGTCATGGTATAGTGTGGTGGGGTTGTGAGGGAGGGGGGTCGGGGTGATGGGCAACGGGGTTATCATCTTACCGCAGTGTGTTAAACTTATATCTATGTTACTGGGATGACAGAAGATTAGACGGTTTAGAGTTTACCGCTTGTCAATCAAACATCTCAGTCATACTGTATATCATCCATCCTGTACTAGGGTCTGGTGGGTTCCCCATGCCCATCCAGGGGAGAAGGTTTCGGGCGCTGGGCAGCTACACCAAGGACAGGACACCATTCTATCACTGGGCACACACACACTCAGACAGACACACTCTATATGGGGCAATTTGGAGAACTCAATTGACCTTGATCCATGTTTTTAGACTGTGGGAGGAAACCAGAGAACCCGGATGAATCCCATGCAGACACGGGGAGAACATGGAAACTCCAGCCAGATTGGGATTCCAACTGGGAATCCCTAGCGCTGAGAGGAGAACATGCTAAACCACTAAGCCACCGTGCCGCCCACTGTAAATCATTTTGCTACCAAATTAATTAAATTGATCAAGGGTTTTATTTTGCCTAATGTCCACATTTAACCCATCTGTGCAGCACACGTGCCCGGAGTGGTGGGCAGCCTTGTGTACGATGACTAAGGAACACTTGAGGTTAGTCAGAGGACCTGGTGGGATGAGGAATTAAACCGGGGACCTTCAGGTCGCAAGGCTGGATCTCGAACCACAAGCCTATAACTGCCCCTGCACTGAAATAATGCCAGTGTTTAATCCACTCCCACTCTCTTGCACGGGCTGTTAGTCCTGTTAGGTGGTTGATGGAGTGTCAGAAGAGCAAGCGGATTAAAAGGATTTGCTTTTCTTGGTTGGGAGCATTCGTATGCAGTTGGCAGGCCAGCTGCAGAAATGGGGTCAGTGTGTTATGTTCTGGGTTCTCAGATTCAGCCATAAGGTCCAAACTGCTCCGTTCTACCCCACAGCTAGAACCTCGGCAAAAACAGTGTTATGTTATTACTAATAAACCATTATCTTCCAATTATCTTCCAATACCAATCCATTATCTTCCGCTTTATCCTCTACTAGGGTCACAAGGGGGTTCCCCATGCCCATCCAGGAGAGTACGTTTCGGGTGCTGGGCAGATAGACCCAGGACAGGACGCCAATCCATCACTGGGCACACACTCACACTTTATATGGGGCAATTTTGGAGAATTCAATTGACTTGATCCATGTTTTTGGACTGTGGGAGGAAACCGGAGAACCCAGAGAAAACCCACGCGGACACGGGGAGAACATGGAAACTTCACCCAGATTGGGATTCGAACCGGGAATCCCTATTGCTAAGAGGAGAACATGCTATACCACTAAGTCACCCAAAAATCAAACCTTCTACCGGTACTAAGCGGATACTCAATATACCTTTAAACCAAGCTCACAATGTCGGAACACGGCGGTAGAACATGGGGGTTGCATACCGAGATAACTCATCAGCTCACATTGCACCTGTGGCGTCACAAGTATTATTTAAAGCCTTCCAGTATTTAGTGGGTTTAGGAGAGGACAGGGGGCAAATGGTTTCCTGTAACTCTCACACGTTGTTCTGGTCATGGACTGGGGGCAAAATGGTTTCCCGTAACTCTCACATGTTGTTCTGGTCAGGGACTGGGGGTTCTTTAGACCACAGCTCAGAAACGAGAGAGGGGTACATGAGCACAACTTCAACCTGCTACCTACTCATGAAAATCCCCGAAACGCACCAAACCATGGGTTTCCTCCCACAGTCCCATCCAGACTGATGTTCTGTGAATGCACTAAGGAATGGTCATCAGTGCCAGAATTTGGATCCCCGGGTTGATCGGGGATAAGCAAAAAGAGAGCTTGCAGACGTAGACGAACTGACCAATAGAAAACACACACAATATTTAGATCTAAGCGTTACATAATGTAATTTCCCTCACCGGTCCTGAAGCCCCCACTCGTCTGAGAAGACATCCTGCTAGATTTCAAAATTTGACTGTACAACCTGACTTCTCAACCACAAGGACGTCGATGAGGTAACATCCGGAGCCAACCTGTGTGTATATAGTTATATTTATCCATCCATCCATTATCTTCTGCTTTATCCTCTATTAGGGTCGCGGGGGGGTTCCCCTTGCCTATCCATGGGAGAACGTTTCGGGTGCTGGGCAGATACACCCAGGACAGCACGCCAATCCATCGCTGGGCACACACTCACTCACACAGACACACTCTATATGGGGCAATTTGGAGAACTCAATTGACTTCCATGTTTTTGGACTGTGGGAGGAAACCAGAGAACCCGGAGGAAACCCACGCGGACACAGAGAGAACATGGAAACTCCACCCAGATTGGGATTCGAACCGGGAATCCCTAGTGCTGAGAGGCGAACGTGCTGACCACTAAGCCACCGCACCACCCCCAGTTATATTTAATTTAGAGCACCCTTAAAGAAACATAAGGAAGGGAGATCCTGCAGACGTAGACAAATGCTCCACTTATTGTCCATGTTCTCAGTTCCACTTCTTGTAAAGATGGACTTTGTAGTTCTCCAATTCCAGACTGTAGTCCATCTGTTTGTGTTCTACAGTACATACTGTGTACTCTGTTCTAATGGTCAGAACCTCAATAGTACCACCACAGAGCAGGGGTTATTGGGTGGGGGCATTATTCCTATCCCAGCCGTGTCACTGAGGTGGAAAAATGAAACTGCAGCAGCACTGCTGCACTAAAACCCCCTCACCACATCAGTGTCACTGCAGAACTGACAAGAATCAATCCACCACCCAAAGGAAACCTGAACAGGGAACCAACAGTGGACTTTAAATACTCTTGTATAAGTAAATTAAAAAAACTGAAAGGACATTCACTGAAGTTTGAGAACAGTTTGGCCTCCACAAAACCCACGTCAGTGTAAATTTAATGTGGTGGAACTGAATTCGGGATTGTGGTTGGCTGAACAGGGGGTGTTGTTGTTCGGGCCCCCGTTGACGTGTGCAAAGCCACCTGTCCTCCTGCTAAAATAGAGTGCGGGCTCAGTGTGAAGCCAAGAGAGTCAGAAGGATAAACACGTGGGTTCGGGGAACATTTAAATACTTAACACGGGTCAGTCGCCCGGCAGATGAAATCCCCTACATAATTCTACACACACACACACACACAACACCACCACACAACAACCAACTCTCGTCCTAAAGGTCCACAGTTCGATTCCCAGTCCTACCAAGTACTATGGCTTAAGTGCCCTTGGGCAAGGCACCTAACCCCCAATTGCCCCCCTGGGCGCCGTGTACAGGGCTGCCCACTGCTCCAGGCACGTGTACTCGGTGTGTGTGTGTGTGTAATCTACAGATGGGTTAAATGTGGAGGACACACTCCCCTGTGTGTAAGCACTACAGGTTAAATAGATTACTTTGTTTTTATTTTTTACAAAAACAAGATTCCATCCATTATCTTCCACTTTATCCTCTATTAGGGTCGCGGGGGGGGTTCCCCATGCCCATCCAGGGGAGAACATTTTGGGTGCTGGGCAGATACACCCAGGACAGGATGCCAATCTATCACTGGGCTCACACTCACTCACACAAACACATTCTCTATGGGGCAATTTGAAGAACTCAATTGACCTTGATCCATGTTTTTGGACTGTGGGAGGAAACCGGAGAACCGGGAGGAAACCCACAGGGAGAACATGGAAACTCCACCCAGATGGGGATTCGAACCAGGAATCCCCAGCGCTCAGAGGAGAACGTGCTAAACCACTAAGCCACCGTGCCGCCCACAAACACTAGTTGCTAGTTGCAATATATTGCATATCGATTTGACGCCAAGATTGACGTCTACTCCATAATCGTCACTGTAACAGATCCAGTAAGTAGCTAATACAAATACCCCCCTGCTGAAATACCCCTCACACAGCCTTTTGGTTTTCAGACAGACGGCATGCATGATTGAGATGCAGCCTGACGTCTACGAAACCCCCTTATCAACAAAGCGGCGGTCGGCTGCAGAGTCTGGCTCTGACAGATTATAGAGCTTGATCTCTGCCACAGCCCACATGCACGCAGCAGACCGTGCAATATATACAGAGCTTTGAGAGTACAGTTTAATGTCGTTTAACGGCCCAATTAATCTCAACCTCCATCCACGTCAGAATCAATAGTGGTGCATCGGCCCCGCGACACTAACCAATTACGGCTGCTGGACCGTTGGCGCTACAAACCGTCTGAACTGTTAGATATTTAGATATCGTAAAGAAAAGGCAACTTATGAATGTGCCAACTAATCTGTAATTTGTTCCAAAGATAGTGACGATCGCCTTTTCATGCCCCGATCGGGTTTTCAGTATTAACCCTGGATACGAGCGTCACACTAATTAGCACCAGCATCTCTCTATATATAGCACAGCTGGCAGAAAGGCGCGAGCTCGGTTCGAGAGCGAAAGGCTGATCCTGCTGTGCTTTTTTTTTTTTTTTTTTTCTGTCCTAAGCCGTGACAAAGCTCCTGAGCTTATCTAAAGCTGCTATGCAGTCAAACTCATGGGTGCTTTTCATAAGATCCATCATGTCTGTAGTGCAAGCTACTGACTTAGGAACTGATGTGCAGTCTGCAGACTTAAGAGGCACATGTTTCGGAGGGGGAGGGGGGGGGTGAGGAGCGATGGCGAGGGGAAGAGGAGGAGGCAAGTATTCTGAAAGTGGAACAAAACTCTGCAGATGAGCCATTGCATGCAACCTGCTTTCAAGTTCTCTGTTGAAGTAACCAACCAACACTGACGGCGTCGAACCGTGTAAAGCGTCGGATGAATTTTAGTGGACATATTGGACGTTCTCGCCTACAGATTTTTGTTTGGACACGCCCCCTTTTTGCCCCACATGTTCTCAGTTCCACTTTCTGCAAAGATGGACTTTGGACACATCTGTTTGTGTTCTACAGTACATACTGTGTACTCTGTTCTAATGGTCAGAACCCCAATAGTACCACCACAGAGCAGGGGTTATTGGGTGGGGGCATTATTCCTATCCCAGCAGTGTGACTGAGGTGGAGAAATGAAACTCCAGCAGCACTGCTGCACTAAAACCCCCTCACTACATCAGTGTCACTGCAGAACTGATAAAAAACAATCCACCACCCAAATGATACCTGTTCTGTGATGCTCCTGACCAACAGAGAACAGAGAACCAACAACACAGAACACAGTCTGGAATTGTAGAACTACTAACTCCATCCATATGGTAAGTGGAGGAGACCCATAAGGGTCTTTTTTTTGTCCAAACTTTAAACAATTATATAAAGTCGTATTTAATTTGGTTCTAAAATTATTTTATACCAAATGTGTTAAATACAGATTGTGCTAGATTTTATTTTAAATAGAATGCATTATATTTGGTTTGACTGATGGTGTGACTTGTGCTGGGAGAGTACCTAATCTAAAGAAGGATCCAGAAAACTTCCTTAAAAAGGCAGAACTAGAACAGTCTTTAGTCACTTGCAGAGTAAAGACCCTTAAAAGGATAAAACGTATAAAAGTTATAAGGACTATGAAGCGGTGGATTAGTGGATTATAGTTAGTAAGATTATAAGTGTGATGGAACAGCAACTGTAATACAGTTTGTAAAAAGATGTCTCTTGAAGACATTACTGTAACATGTATATAAGCCAGAAAGTCCACTGAGGCTTTAAAAGAAACCCTTAAATTCACATTTTGGCTGCAGCAATGGAAAGTCGAGTTAACACAGAAACTAACACCCTGAAACCCCTCCACCACCTGTGGGTTAAAAACCACACGACTAAAGTAAAAAGGGTCCAGAGAGAATGTTCAAAGATCACCTCAATGTTAAAGTGAGAGGTCTCGCAGAACCGTCCTCAGTCCCTGCGGAACTGTGTACACCGGCCGAAGTTTGTTGTGTCTACAGAACGCGTTAGAAACAGCGGGATTAGAAAGTGGTTTTAAGTTTTTTTTTTTTTTTTTCTGTCCTAATCAATGACAAAGCTCCTGAGCTTATCTAAAGCTGCTATGCAGTTTAACTCCTGAGTGCTTTTCATAAGATCCATCATGTCTGTAGTGCAAGCTACTGACTTAGGAACCGATGTGCAGTCTGCAGACTTAAAAGAAGCACATACTTAGGTGGGGGGGGGGGGGTGAGGAGCAATTGCGAGGGGAAGAGGAGAAGGCAAGTATTCTGAAAGTGGAACAAAACGGGATTAGAGAGTGGTTTTAATATCAATAATATCGGTCAATAATATGATCTCAAAGTCTTCGTAATTAATGTTAATGAAAGGTTTGATTTGATTAAAACGTTTGCCTCCTGATTTTGAGAATGTTCTTAACCAAAAACCAAAAACATGGAAAGCAAAAAGGCAGAACGCAAATAAGAAGCTTATCAGGATCAAAAAAAAGGTGAAAAGAATTTCAACCGTAGGTTTCACTTAAACCAAATATTAGCAGAAAACCATTCACGAGCCATGGATCCTAAAATAATAAAATAAATAAAATAAAATAAACAACAGGGCGGCACGGTGCCTTAGTGGTTAGCACATTCTCCTCTCAGTGCTGGGGATTTCCGGTTCGAATCCCCATCTGGGTGGAGTTTCCATGTTCTCCCCGTGGGTTTCCTCCGGGTTCTCCAGTTTACTCCCACAATCCAAAAACATGGATCAAGTCAATTGAGTTATCCAAATTGCCCCATATAGACTGTGTCTGTGTGAGTGAGTGTGTCCAGTGATACATTGGTGTCCTGTCCTGGGTGTATCTGCCCAGCGCCCAGAAACGTTCTCCCCTGGATGGGCATGGGGAACCCCCCCCATGACACTAATATAGGATAAAGCAGAAGATAATGAATGAATGAAAAAAAATAAAATAAATAATAAAATAAATGACAAACTGTATGTTCCACCTAATCCTATATGAGGGTCGTGGGGGTGGGGGTTCCCATGCCCATCCAGGAGAGAACGTTTAGGGTGCTGTGCGGACACACCCAGATAAGGGCGCCAATCCATTACCGGGCCCAAACACACTCACTCACACACAGTATATGAAGGCAATTTGCAGCAGCAAATTTACCTTGAACCCATGTTTTTAAACTGTGGGAGGAAACTGAAAACGTGGAGGAAACCAACATGGAGAAGGGGAGAGCATGGAAACTCCACCCGGATCGGGATTTGAACCTGGCGAATGTGCCCCAGGTGAATGTGCCAACCACTCCACCACCATGCTGCTCGTTTACACATTAAACTCCATTACATAACATGAGCTCACTGTGCAGACGTGTTTATTCAAACGACTAGTCAGTACCCTACATGATGGTTGGGGTCAGAACATAGAGTTACATACAGCCCCCCTGGAGCAATAAAAGGCAGGGCAGTTAGGGCAATCAGGGCAGGAGCATTAACCTAGTCCTCAATTTTTTATAACAGTCTTCATAGACAATATTTTCTAAGGAAGCGTTTTTAAAAATATAGACTGGTGCAGCTGTAAAAAGATCTTAAAAAGAACTTAAAATACTGGGATGTCTATTCATTCATTCATTTATTCATTATCTCCCGCTTATCCTCTATTAGGGTCGCGGTGGGGTTCCCCATGCCCATCCAGGGGAGAACGTCTCAGGCGCTGGGCAGATACACCCAGGACAGGGCGCCAGTCCATCGCTGGGCACACACTCACTCACACAGACACACTCTATATGGGGCAATTTTGAGAATTCAATTAACTTGATCCATGTTTTTGGACTGTGGGAAGACACCGGAGAACCTGGAGGAAACCCACGCAGACACGGGGAGAACATGGAAACTCCACCCAGATGGGGATTCGAACCGGGAATCCCTAGCGCTGAGAGGCGAACGTGCTAAACCACTAAGCCACCGTGCCGCCCTGGGATGTCTCTCTCTCTCTCTCTCTCTCTCTCTCTCTCTCTCTCTCTATATATATATATATATATATATATATATATATCTCCATTTCTTCCGCTTTATCCTCTACTAGGGTCACGGTGGGGGTCCCCCATGCAAATCCAGGGGAGAACGTTTCGGGCGCTGGGCAGATACACCCAGGACAGGACGCCAATGTATCACTGGGCACACACTCACTCACACAAACACACTCTATATGGGGCAATTTGAAGAATTCAACTGACCTTGATCTACATTTTTGGGCTGTGGGAGGAAACCGGAAACCCGGAGGAAACCCACACGGACATGGGGAGAACATGGAAACTCCACCCAGATTGGGATTCGAACCGGGAAGGCGAACGTGCTAACCCCTAAGCCACTATGTCGTGTATACATATATATAAATATATATACTATAAGTATATACACTTATATACTATATTAAATATATAATATATAAAACTGATATACACTATACTATATATACATATTTACACTTATATATAATTTTATACATAATATATCATTTTAATTTAAAGCATTTATAGATGCCTACAGAAAAAAAAAAGTATTAAAAAATTTAAATGTCTTTTCTGTACCTAGTGTATATTTTTTGCTCTGAGTCTAAAATTGCCGATTCAGTTCATCTTGATAAGGATCCATAATCGGTTCAGCACATCACGAGTGGTTACACACTTCCTCTTTAATTTAAACTTCACCTAAACTAAACTAAACGTTACTTCTGTTTATATTCACAGAGCGTAGAGTCACTGCTGATGTCATTACAGGTAGGCACGGTTCTTTCACAGCTCAACCTGCAAACGCAGAGAGAGGAAGTGCCAACATCCTGCTGTACACTGCAGAACCAAAAAATGGTAAAGGACTAAGCAGAAAATATAGGGTTCAACTTCTAAATCATGATTAATTGCAATAACGATTAATCGTCTCATCCCTAGTAAGCTGCGATGAAATGAGCGGCAGGTCGCCAGTGTGTTACACCAGATTTATGTGAGAATTAAGCCATTACTGTGTCCTGAATAATCCTGTCCACTCCTCATTGATCACGCTGTATTGCAGATGAACCTTTTATGTGTTTACATGCATCAAAAAAAAAACAAGGAACAACTAAAGATGACGCTAGAGTGTCCTTTAGCTGGAATGCCCACTTTTCCTCCTTATACTCTTGAAAGACAAAAAAAAAAGCCTTTCTGAAGAGCCTGCCGTCGTACTAACTGAAACGACAACCTCCTTCCTTTGTGTCTAAGCCAATCATCCATAACGTCCATCATGGATTCTATTCTGAGCCACGCCGAAGTTGCCCCAGTACAGAGACTGCAGAAAGCTGCTCTAACAAAAAGCAAAAAACATCACATGGACGCAGTGGCCTCTGGAAAACCCTTTGATAGCGAAAGCAGAGCTGTTTGTGTTTGTTGTGAATGAAAGCAGGTACACAGACATGATCCTACCTGTCGAGCCACTTTCCGGGCCTCCCAGTACGGCTTGGACTCGTCCACGGCTTTTCCGATCTTCTTCAACTGCTCATCCAGCTTCACGGTGGCCTCAACCAGGACGGCACGGAACCTCTGCCTGGAGTCCTGCCACGCAAAAGACGGCAATCACATGTTAATACACAGAGAAATGTGTATTAACCAAAAAAAATATATGCATGCATGCTGTTTAAGACCTTTAGTCCTATCTTCCACCCCGCCTTCCTCCTGCACCATTTAAATAGCAACGCTCCGGGTGAATATAGCTCCCCGGAAGGGGTGGCCATCTCGAAATGAGGCATGTTCAGGTACATTTCTGGTGTATTGCTACCATGGAGATGGGAAACCAAGGTGCACCACAGAGTGAAAACAACCTCTCCAGACGTCAACAGTCAGACGTCAGTCTCCAATGGAGAACCTCATGGAGCAGCATTCGTGTCATTTCGGCTTGGTCTTTGGTGGTTCAGGTCTAGAACGCTGTAAAGCTGCTTTCATGTACTTTTTAAAAATAATTATTTAACAATCAGGCGGCACGGTGGCTTAGTGGTTAGCATGTTCTTCTCTCAGCACTAGAGATTCCCGGTTCAAATCCCAATCTGGGTGGAGTTTCCATGTTCCTCCCCTGTCCGCGTGGGTTTCCTCCCACAGTCCAAAAACATGGACCAAGGTCAATTGAATTTTCCAAATTGCCCCATGTAGAGTGTGTTTGTGTGAGCGAGTAAGTGTACCCAGTGATAGATTGGCGTCCTGTTCTGAGCATATCTGCCAAGCACCCAAAACGTTTTCCCCTGGATGGGCATGGGGAACCCTACCGTGACCCTAATAGAGGATAAAGCGGAAGATGATGGATGGATGGAATATAACAATTAATAAAATAATGTTGATTCATTGCAGCTGACAGATTAGAAACTTAATGCCAATTATTTCACATTAAACATTAAACTATATAGTTCAGCGTTAAAGATAAGAACAGTGCAGGGACTGTAAACTTCCACTGAATCACAAATTAAAATAAAGAATGAGGAACTTGTATTAAAATAACCTTGTGTTCACACCAATATGCTCACACATCAGCAGCAGGCAGCTTTTATCATCAAGAGGAAATAACTAAAATAAAACATCACATTTTACTGCTTTTGATTTGTATACTTTTACAAGATATTTTAAATTAAATATGCAAATAATATATATATATATATATATATATATAAGGAATTATACATATGCATATAATATGTACGTATTTATGTACATATTACTGAAGCTAAAAGGTCATTATAGACATATAAACCATAAAACACAGACCAGAGGTCATATAGGTATATATTATATAAAGAACTTCTGGTCTGTGTTTTATGGTTTGGCCGCATAGCGTGGCTCAACCTTGTGACAGCAGTTAAGAGCAGTGCATGATCGTTTCCATCTAACAAGATCCATGACATTAAGTTTAAAGAAATTCCAGCAAAAAAACCCACGCTGGAACTTAATTTAAAACTTTATGATGAACTGGAATGTCGATTACCAGTCAGGTGTTTTCCTTTGAAATCTGTTCCCACAAACGCATTCCTGTTTTCTTTTTAAGGCTGAAAACAGTGCAAAATGAGTATTATAACCTGTGATGGTGAGACATTCGGATACTTTAGTGTCCTGTTGTGCAACACACACCACAAACACCACCATTGTGTAGGTGTCACTGCAGTACTGCGAACAGTCCACCACCCAAAGAATATCGGTTATATGTCAGTGCTGGGGGTCCAGGTTCGATTCCCAATCTAGATGGAGGTTTCATGTTCTCCAAGTGTCCACGTGGGTTTCCTCCGGGTTCTCCCGATTTCCTCCCACAGTTCAAAAATCATTTAAGGTGAATTGGCAAATCTAAATTGCCCCTATTTAGTGTGTGTATGTGTGTGTGTGTGTATGCCCAGTGATGGATTGGCACCCTGTCCTGGGTGTATCTGCCCAGCAACCTGTGACCCTAGTATAGAATTAAGAAGAAGATAATGGATAGTTCTACATTGCTGTCTTCATTCACCATTATCTTCCGCTTTATCCTCTATTAGGGTCGTGGGGGGGTTCTCCATGCCCATCCAGGGGAGAACGTTTCGGGCACTGGGCAGATACACCCAGGACAGGGTGCCACTCACACACACATACACACTCTATATGGGGCAATTTGGAGAATTCAATTGACCTTGCTCCATGTTTTTGGACTGTGGGACGAAACCGAGGAACCCAGAGGAAACCCACGCGGACACGGGAAGAACATGGCAACTCCACCCAGATGGGGATTCGAACCAGGAATCCTTAGCGCTGAGAGGAGAACATGCTAACCACTAAGCCACCGTGCCGCCCACATTGCTATCTTTACTCAGGAAAATATATGTTTTTGAAAATGCTCTTTATGTAAAGCTAAGCTATATTATGTATGTATGTACAGGTTAGTATCAGAAATGTACATTTATATTGATTTCACACTCAATCTGGCTTATAATTCTGAGATTATCATCAGCCTGCATGACAAAATGATCAACGGCTCGTGAAAAGAAAAGCCTTTCTGTTCGGATTCATCGCTGCTCTGAGCTATTCAGCAAATTCACACTTTATTAAATAAATAAGAATTCAATGTCAGGCATTGTGTGTTTCTGAAAAGAGCTGGTTGACGGATCTGAATGGAGAACTACTAAACGAGAGAGATCGTCCCTCCAGGAATTTCCCTCAGGGGAAACAAACAAGCTCTTTCTCTGCCTGCCGTTAGCTGGAACGGGAATCAGACGTCGTAGTCGCTGTTGGGCAATGTGGGAAAAATACCTTGAGAGGTATAAAGTATGTGACCACTTTTAGCATTAGTTTGAGGACATTTAGCAGAGACTTCGATCCAAAGCGACTTATAACTCAGGACAGTAACCCTTTGGGGAAACGCCTATTTTTGTTTCGTCAGGATTAGGGATGAGACAATTAATCCTGTTTGCAATTCATCGTGACATTCATTTAAAAAATTATAAATAAAAAAACATGCATTATGACAACTAGGAATCAAATAAAGTTCCACTTGCAGCACACTTATGTTTACTTTGTCCTTACTGGAAAAAAATGTAGTTTCCTTTCACATGGATATGAATATGTATTTAATAAAAAAAATTGACTTTGAATTTCACAAAAAAAAAGTCTATTATTTTTATTATTTTGGTTATAAAAGAATATTTTGTGTTAAAATATAGCAAAAGCCCTGGTTGTCTTTTTCGATTTATATAAACATTTATTTCCTGTTCATAGTAAATGAATGACATACATAAAAAACTGTATTGTTCTTGTGATTTTGGGCATTTTTTGTTACAATTAAATACAGAATTAAATATAGTTAAACATTTTTTATTACATTATTAGTTGTAATAATTGTATAATCATGATTATTTTTAAATAATAATTGTACTATTAAAATCTGCAGTTGTCTCATCCATAAACAGGACTGCGTAATATGTACAAAGTTTTTTCCCCACATTTGTCCCAGCGTGTCTTGGGATAGGCTCTAGCAACCCCCTGTGACTCTGACTGAGTGAATAAATGTAATGAAAACTGCCCATCTTCTGCAGACTGTAACAAAAAACCCTGAAACTGACAACTCTTTTATTTTTAATAACAATAAATGTAAAAATAAACAAAATTGAGTATGTATTTAAATTGATCCTTTACATATAAAAAAATCATCCTAAGGATTTAAAATCCCAAATTCAGATGGCATATTAACAAAAGCTGAAAAGATGCCCGCTTGACCTTCCAGAAGCTTCCACTCATAAATACTTGCAATACCACAATTCCACCAGATGGGTCTCCAAATCCCAAAAACAGGTCCTGACTAGAAATTTACTTCAGATCTTTTTCATCTTCCGCTTTATCCTCTATTAGGGTCGTGGTGGGGTTCCTCATGCCCATCCAGGGGAGAACGTTTTGTGCGCTGGGCAGATACACCCAGGACAGGGTGCCCATCCATCGCTAGGCACACACACACTCACACAGGCACACTTTATATGGGGCAATTTGAAGAATTCTATAGACTTAATCCATGTTTTTGGACTGTGGGAGGAAACGGACACGGGGAGAACATGGAAACTCCACCCAGATTGGGATTCAAACCTGAATTCCTAGCGCTGAGAGGCGAACGTGCTAAACCACTAAGCCACCGTGCCGTCCTACTTCAGATCTTCACTGCCAAATTAGATTTTTTAAAGATAACACGTGCTTCTGGGTCAAAGCACATTCTACTGCAGCGAGCTGGTCAACGTGATCAGCAGACGTCATCGAGGCCGACTGAACATCTGAGTGGCCTGCTGACGCACCGCACCCTGACTCCCACTGATGTCTGATGGTTGGTCAACTGCAGGCCTGACAGAAAAGCCACGCATGTTGCATAAGCTTTCCGTCTGATAAATGAAAGCCTCTCAGAGGTCGTACCGTCCTGAGTGCCCTTTCCTGTATAAACATACAACTCTGTGGGAACCGAACCAATTCAGTTAAGACGTTGACCTTTTAAGAGATCAGAGGATCAGAATCTAAAGATCAAATCGAGAATGAGACCATTATTTTATTTATTTATGCAACCACATCTTCTAATTATTGACCTTAAGCAACAGATTATTGGATTCCAGTGAAGGATCGAGTTACTGCTGCAGGCGACAAAGACAATAAGGACTATTAAATGTTCTCCCAGTGTCTGTATGGGTTTCATCTGGGTTCTCCGGTTTTCCCCCACAGTCCAAAAACTGTGGATTAAGGTCAATTAAATTCTCCAAATTGCCCCATATAGAGTGTGTCTGTGTGATTGAGTGTGTGTCCAGCGATAGAGTGGCGCCCTGTCCTGGGTGTATCTGCCCAGCGCCCAAAACGTTCTCCCCTGGATGGGCATGGGGAAAACCACTGCGTCCCTTGTAGAGGATAAAGCGGATGATAATGGATGGATGGATGGACTTATAGATAACAAAAGTTTGGACATGCCTGTTTCTAGCTCCAATGTCTAACTCCTCCACTCACCATATATATGGACTTTGTAGTTCTACAATTCCAGACTGTAGTCCATCTGTGTTCTTTTGGTTGGTTCTCTGTTCTCTGTTGGTCAGGAGCATCACAGAACAGGTATCATTTGGGTGGTGGATTGTTTATTATCAGTTCTGCAGTGACACTGATGTGGTGAGGGGGTTTTAGTGCAGCAGTGCTGCTGGAGTTTCATTTAAACATCCAGGGGAGAAGGTTTCAGGCGCTGGTCGGATACACCCAGGACAGGACGCCAATCTATCACTGGACACACACTCACTCACACAGACACACTCTATATGGGGCAATTTGGAGAAATCAATCGACCTTAATCCATGTATTTGGACTGTGGGAGGAAACTGGAGAATGCGGAGGAAACCCACACGGACACGGGGAGAACATGGAAACTCCACCCAGATGGGGATTCGAAACTGGAATCCGTAGAGGCGAACGTGCTGACCACTAAGCCCAACTAAAAATCTTTCCACCGAAAATTCTGACCATGTCCCAAACCTTCACTTCTGAATGACCCATGGGGCTTCCTGTGGAAGAACAGAGCTTTGCAGTAGATTTCCAGGCGAATAGATAAATGATTTCCGCTTCCTTTCACCGAAGCAGATACTGTCGTTTTTCACGGGAAGTTTGTATTTAGAGAGGGGTGAAGGAGGGGTGAACTGAAGACTCTGGAGCTCTTCATAAACTTCTTTAGAACAAAATAAGGACATGGTGGAGCGGAGCCCGGTGCAGGGACAGATGGGGACCTACCTCCAGCTCGGTTTCCCATCGGTTAATGTCATCTGTGGACTGATTCAGCTTCTCCAGTTCTCCCTGTTGAACAGAGTAGAGCGAAGTAACTCTGTTAAAAACATCTCAGCACTTCACCAAGTTGACCTTAAATCCTGTTATTGTTTACTTTTTTTATTTTGCTTTGTGCTTACATGAGCAGAACAGAAGCTGCTGAGCACTGACCCTGTACGAGTGTGTACAAGAACCAGGGTGGACGGAAAAGTTAGACATAAAGCTTAAATGAGTTCTTAAAGAGCGATGCACTATGGTTTCTGCCTTTAATAAACGTTATCTGCATAACTGAATGCACTGACATGTTTATACACACACACAAATATATACACACAAACACATATACACGCAAACACAAATATATACACACATACAGAGAAATACACACACACACACACACACATA
>JAFMOD010000753.1:486916-505787 GCA_019802435.1 Corydoras maculifer
AAAGCTAAGAGGAGAACATGCCAACCACTAAGCCACCATGCCGCTCTAGATAGATAGAATACTTTATTTATCCCAAAGGAAATTTAGCCAGTAGCAATATCAGTACGGTGCACGGTGGCTTAGTGGTTAGCATGTTCTCCCCTCGGCCCTAGGAATTCCCGGTTCGAATCCCAATCTGGGTGGAGTTTCCATGTTCTCCCCGTGTCCGTGTGGGTTTCCTCCGGGTTCTCCGGTTTCCTCCCACAGTCCAAAAACATGGACCGAGGCCAATTGAATTCACCAAATATTCCCATATAGAGTGTCTGTGTGAGTTAGTGTGTGCCCAGTGATAGATTGGCATCCTGTCCTGTGTGTATCTGCCCAGCGCCCGAAACGTTCTCCCCTGGATGGATATAGGGAAAAAACGGAAAATAATGAATGGATGGGTATTATAATAGAGGGAATTAATGTGAAAAAAAATTACATTTACAGTTATAAAGTGTCAAAATTGTATTATAAAACAAAAAAATAAAGTGTCCCGTATGGAGGATGATCTACGTGATCATGTGCAAAATACAAGAGACAGTTTTTTCATTATTACAGCTTTGTGGGAACAGTTTGGGGAAGGTCCATAAAGTTATGGTTGGGTAAGTTTAAGATGAAAGAACTGTACTGGGACCAGATAGAGATTTAAGCTTTACCCCATCCAGAATATTTGGGATAAGGTTAAGTGTCTATTCATTATTGTTTGGTTTATGTAAATAATAATGAAGTGAACATTGTCTCTATGTTTTATTAAATCTGTGCTACAGGTTTTAAGGATTATATCTGAATCTATATAAAAATCCTCCGAATGTTAATGACATCATCTCACCCCCATAATGCGCCGGTCTCACTGAATGTCACCTTGCGATGAGCTGACATGGACCCAGTAATTAGAAAGTTATTGTCGCCCTCTAGTGGCGAGTTGAAATGATTTCGTCTTTGTTTTTAGTTCATTAAATAAATCCTACGGTGCACGGTGGCTTAGCGGTTAGCACGTTCGCCTCTCAGTACTAGGGATTCCCAGTTCGAATCCCCATCTGGGTGGAGTTTCCATGTTCTCCCCGTGTCCGCGTGGCTTTCCTCCGGGTTCTCCGGTTTCCTTCCACAATCCAAAAACATGGATCAAGTCAATTAAGTTCTCCAAATTGTGTGTCTGTGTGAGTGAGTGTGTGCCCAGCGATAGATTGGCGTCCTGTCCTGGCGGCCCAGCGCCCGAAACGTTCTTCCCTGGATGGGCATGGGGAATCCCCCCCCCACGACCCTAATAGAGGATAAAGCGGGAGATAATGAATGAATGAATAAATCCTGTCATGTAGGTTTGTGTATAAATTAATGGTCACATTGCATGAACGCATATGATTGAGATGCACTAAGCATGTGGAGGGGGTCAGAATGGACAGAAACTTAGGGATCTAAACATTATTTTAGAACATTTCAATCATCTGTGTGCAATACTTTTCTATTGTTTAATCAGATATCAAACTGTATTATATATGCAGTATTTGTTCTGTACATAGCTGAGTATTAGAATTTATCTTGTGTATATATATATTTAAAAAAAAAAAATTTAGACTTCTTTTTTATTGCTAAATATATTTTTTTCACCTTTTTCTAATGTAACTTGCTGCTGAGAATGTGAATTCCCCAATTGTGGGACAACATTACATTTACATTTGGTCATTTATTGGACGGTTTTATCCAAAGCGACTTACAAGGTGAGCACAGGGTTAATCAAAACATCCCTAGAGCAATGAGGGTTTAAGGGTCTTGCTCAAGGACCCACACTGGTAACTTCAGTGGACCTGGGTTTTGAACCCCCAACCTTCAGTTTGATAGTCCAACGCCCTGACCACTGAGCTACCACACCCGATAAAGATATATTTTATCTTATCTTATCTTATCTTATCTTATACTTTTGGATGCATCAGATTAAGGGGGGGGGGTTCTAACAGGTCATTTGCAGGTTGATCATTTATTAATCAATTGGCAACAAGCAGCAGCAAATTTATCATTTTCAAAATTCATATTTAAAATTCATATCATATAGAAAATAGAAATGTTTCTTGCTGCAGCTTTAAATATCACCACTCAGTTAAACACAGCACATGTTCTAACATAAAAAAACAGATTGTTCTAACACAGTCCTGCAGTCATCAATACACCTACTGACCAGTTTTTCAATTTTTCAATACAACTCCCTGTTACTGCTCATTATACAATATCCAATATGAATGCACATTGTCTTCTGGGTTATTTCTGTTTGGTGTCGCCATGTCGGAAATTGAATACATATTTGACTTGGCACAGTAAAAAACAATACCATTCCTAAAACAAATCTTTTTATCCGGGCTCACCCCACTGGGAATCAAACCCAGGCCTTTCTTGCTGTTCAGTAAGTTTAGTTGTCTTAGTAGATTTACAATTACAGACTGTAGTCAATAATCATTACGTAGTTAGTTAGTTTTCTCTTTTATGGTCAGGTCCCCCAGTCTGTATCTGCCCATCACGCAAAACATTCTTCGCTGAATGGGCATGGGACCCCCAACTACATACACAACCCTGGTAGAGGATTATGGAAGATAATAGATGAATGGATGGAAGTAGAAACATTGAGGATTAGCAAATAAAGTGTAATTAGTGTTAACACAATTCTAATGATGGTAAGATAAGATAAGATAGACCTTTTTTGTCCCACAATGGGGAAATTCACATTCTCAGTAGCACATACATTAGAAAAAAGGTGAAAAGGGTATTTAGTATTTAAAAAGGTGAAAAGGGTATTTAGGTATTTAGAAAGAAATAAATAAAAAAAAACAGGAAAAATGTAAATAGAATTAGAAATCTGTACGTACACGATAAATTAAAATTTTCAAATTTTCAGATAATTTACAGACATATAATAGAGGAATAAATATATTAATAAAATAATAAAATAATAATATAAGTATAGTTTGGTATCTGATTAAGCAGCAAACAAGTATTGCACACAGATGATTGAAATGTATTGCACTATAAATACATACATATATTGCAGTTATTTTTAGTTTGGTAAATTATTAATCTAATATTATACACCTATTAGGATTAATTAATGGCTGGTGGCTTAGTGGTCAGCAAGTTTGCCTCTTAACACTGAGGCTCCCGGTTCGAATCCCAATCTGGGTTCTCTGGTTTCCTCCCACAGTCCAAAAACATGGACCAAGGTCAGCTGAATTCTCCAAATTGCCCCATATAGAGTGTGTTTGTGTGAGTGAGTGTGTGACCAGTGATGGATTGGCATCCTGTCCTGGGTGTATCTGCCCAGCGCCCGAAACGTTCTCCCCTGGATGGGCATGGGGAAACCCCCCCCCCCCCCCAGCGACCCTAATAGAGGATAAAGCGGAAGATAATGGATGGATCTATCTATCTATCTATCTATCTATCTATCTATCTATCTATCTATCTATCTATCTATCTATCTATCTATCTATCTATCTTTCTAATACAGTTTTTCAAACTGTTTTCAGTATTTCAAACTGCTTAACTGCTCAACACTGAGGCTCCAGGTTCAAATCCCAATCTGGGTGGAGTTTCCATGTTCTCCCCGTTTCCACATGGGTTTCCTCCGGGTTCTCCGGTTTCCTCCTACAGCACAAAAACATGGACCAAGGTCAGTTGAATTCTCCAAATTGCCCTTTATATAGTGTATGTGAGTGTGTACCCAGTGATGGATTGGCACCCTGTCCTGGGTGTATCTGCCCAGTGCCCGAAACCTTCTCCCCTGCGAGCCTAGTAGAGAATAAAGCGGAAGATAATGGATGGATGGATAGATGTGATATTTGTGACTTTATTATAAAGCGAGCCATCCAACGACACATATATAAAATAGATCTTTAATCCATGAACTTTCAGCCCTTCCTCCTCCTCATCATCATCCTCATCACCACCTCGTGCCCCTCTGTATGACGTGATGCTGAGGCGGCGGCGGTCCTGATGAAGCTGAAGGTGCTGATGAGGTGCAGCGGGCGGGCTCGCGCTCGCACCTCCACGTCACACCGCGCGAGGAGCCGAACCGAGCGGACGCAGACGGTTCCCCTCACACACGACGAAAGGCCGCCATGCGACGGTGCTCCCTCCCGCCATTCTGACGCCGTGCAGCCGTTGTAATGCTCTGAAGCCCTCGCCTCGCCTCGCCTCGATCCGTGCGTCGTCCGTCCGATTCGTGCGTCAGCGCAGGTGCGCCGTTGCGCTTTGTTGCAGCATGGAGTTCAAGCAGCTGGTGGACGCGGCCGAAAAATGGTGCTCTGGCAACCCGTTCGACCTGATCTTCGCCGAGGAGCTGGACGAACGGCGCCTGGACTTCTACGCCGAGCCCGGCATCTCGTTTTATGTCCTCTGCCCCGAAATGACCGGAGGTACCGACACGTTCGTAAGTACGCCGCGCCGAGGCGCGCTCATGTGGAGGAGGGGATGGAGAACGGAGGGGAGGATGGGGACGATCAGCCGGACTCTGTAGGCCTGCGAGTCCTGCGCTGCATGGGTGTGTGAGAGACCACAGAGAACCAACAGACTATCACACAATGAATAATGCAGACGCGCCACCTGAATTGCGTCACTCTGTGAAATAGAGCATCCATCCATCCATCCATTATCTTCCGCTTTATCCTCTACTAGGGTCGCGCGCGCGGCGGGGGGGGGGGTATACACACACTCACTTACACAGACACACAAACACACTCTATATGGGGCAAATTGGACAATTCAACTGACCGTGATCCATGTTTTTGGGCTGGGGAAGAAACCGGAGAACCCGGAGGAAACCCACGCGGACACAGGGAGAACATGGAAACTCCAACCAGATTGGGATTCGAACCGGGAATCCCTAGCGCTGAGAGGAGAACATGCTAACCACTAAGCCACCGTGCCGCCCCAGCATACCATCAATCCATCGACTATCTTACAATTACTAGGGTCGCGTGGGGGGGGGGGGTACACACTTACTCACACACACACACAAACACACTCTATATGGGGCAATTTGGACAATTCAACTGACCGTGATCCATGTTTTTTTGGACTGGGGAGGAAACCGGAGGACCCGGAGGAAACCCACACCGACACGGGGAGAATGTGGAAACTCCACCCAGGTTGGGATTCGAAACGGTAATCGAACCGGGAATCCGTAGCGCTGAGAGGCGAACATGGGGTTTAGCATACCATACCATGTGAGTGAGTGAGTGTGTGTCCAGTGATAGATTACCGTCCTGTCCTGGGTGTATCTGCCCAGCGCCTGAAATGTTCTCCCCTGGATGGGCATGGGGAACCCCCCCCACCCCCACCCCGTGACCCTAGTAGAGGATAAAGCGGAAGATAATGGATGGAGGGATGGGATGCTGGGCGGCACCGTGGCTTAGTGGTTAGCATGTTCTCCTCTCAGGAAAACATTGTTAATGTGGAATTAGGTTTTTTTTCGGGTTTAAAAATATTTGGGGGTTAAATTTATATCTGAAAAATCCCAAACCTATCAACGGCAGATTATTGGGTTATGAAAATAGTTGTCAAAGTTTTACATTTTTCATTGTGGCTAATGTTGATGTTTATTTGGATGAAATTAATGTTTCGAAATGTCATGTAAGATACATAAAGGCCACTGTGGACAAAGGTAGGTAGGACGAAGGTTAAAGTCGGGTCAGGGCGATCGGACCGTCTGAGGCGGCTGCATGGTGGTGCTACCAGCAAGGCCTTAATGAAAATCATAAATATTTGATCTTACTTTATCATTTTCTATGTCATTACAATTCTAATCGATGCCCATCCCTGGGTGTAATTTTCTGCACTTCATGGTGTCTTTGTATTTAATTTTTTTTAAAGCACATAGAGAACTGCTGCTGACCAAGGAGCACAAAAAATCTGCATCGCATTCTTAAATTCACAGACTGCAAAATCCATTTAATTACAGACCAAAGGGCGGCTTAGTGGATATTACTAAGCACGTTATTCCCGGTTCGAATCCCCATCTGTGTGGAGTTTCCATGTCCGGTTTTCTCCCACAGTCCAAAAACATGGATCAAGTCAATTGAATTCTCCAAATTGCTCCATATAGAGTGTGTCTGTGTGAGTGAGTGTGTGCCCAGTGATAGAATGGCGTCCTGTCCTAGGTCTGTCTGAAACGTTTTTCCCTGGATGGGCATGGGGAACCCCCCCCCCCCCCCCGCGACCCTAATAGCAGATAAAGTGGAAGATAATGGATGGGTGGACTTTCCTCAAAGTGACTTGTAAGCATTCCAACTTGATTTGGGGACAGTGTACAGGGTCAGACAGGATACAGCCTCCCTGGAGCAAAGAGCGTTAAGGGCCTCCATCAAAGGGGTACCCCCTGATACCTCCTAAATTGACACACCTTTACATTCAGAGGGCATGTCAAGTTTTAAATAAAGCAGCACTTAAAACATGCAGCTTTAAAGACAGAGCTATTTTAATGAGTGCCATTTCCCTTTTAACGAATCTGATCGTTTCTCATCAAAAAACACTGTCTGACTGATTACTTAAATGCTGTCCATTGATTCCACACTCAGAAAATAAAGCACCTCATTGGAACTGAGGGTTAAAACACTAGTCATGGGGGCAGAAACCCTTTAGGGTACTTTCCTGCACTGATAGAGAACATAAATCTACATATTTGGCATTTAGCGGTCACCCAGGTCCAATAATGAGCACGTTGGAGGTACATTAGTATAGATTATACCTTTGGAGAAAAAAAAAAATTCAAATGGCCCCCAGACATTTTCTACAGTCCCTTTTTATCTTTCGCAACCACGACCCATCCAGGGTCTGGAGTTACGATGTTCTCCCCGTGTCTGTGTGGGTTATCCAGGTTCTCCAGTTACCTCCCACAGTCCAAAAATATGGATTGAAGGTAAATTGGCTGCTCTAAATTGCCCCCATATAGTGTGTGTGTCTGAGTCTAGGTGTGTGCCCAGCGATAGATTGGCATCCTGTCCTGGGTGTATCTTCCCAGCGTCCAAAACGTTCTCCCTTTTGGATGGACATGGAGAATATTGAGACGAGAAACATTGCAGTTCATACAGCACAACAAATTAATATCATACAGAAGTGAATAATCTGAAATTTGTACCGTGTAAAAACATTTATTGCTTTTAACAAACATTTTTTTAACTACATTTTGTCCTGTTCTGCATTGGAACCACAACTCTGAACTTTATAATTCACCTGCTTCGTTCAGTTCCATTGCTACAGATTTATAATATCATATCCCTCAGGAAAACGATTCAGGTCCATCACGTCCCAGCGCTGTACGCAAACTGAACACACATAAACACGCACAACCCACAAACCAACCCCACACTGATAACTGGACTCAGCGCTAATCACTTTAATAGTGTCCTTATGTGCAATATAACTCAACTCATGTGCAATTTAATTCATTATGTGCAATAACTCATATGCAATATTAATGACAAAGACATTATGTGTACATATATATATATATATATATATATATATATATATATATATATATATATATATATATATATATATAAAAGGCAGCACGGTGGCTTAGTGGTTTAGCATGTTCTTCTCTCAGCACTAGGGATTCTCAGTTCGAATCCCCACCTGGGTAGAGTTTCCATGGGTTTGAATTCAAGTTAATTGAATTTTCCAAATTGCCCCATATAGAGTGTGTCTGTGTGAGTTAGTGTGTGTCCAGTGATAGATTGGCGTCCTGTCCTGGGTCTGCCCAGCGCCCGAGACGTTCTCCCCTGAATGGGCATGGGGAACCCCTAATAGAGGATAAAGCGGGAGATAATGAATGAATGAATATATATATATATAATTTTTTATTCTTTTGTTTGCACCTAAGATTGCTGCTCAAATTTCATTGTACATGTGCAATGACAATAAAAGGTATCTTATCTTATCTTATCTAATCTTATACCCCTAGCTATGCATTTTGGATGGTTGTGTGCTTCTAAACAGTTTGGGGAAGGCCCTTTTTAGTTAAGGGAGAGCGTCCCCCCTGTCCAATTTCACGCCACACAAATGTAAAAAAAAAATGGGCCAAAATTCCCACAGACACCAAAGTCCATCCAAAATCATGTGATCTTGTAGATTGGCATCACAGAACAGTGAAACCTGCGGTCGTTCCGGAGATGGAAGCGACTCCACGGACGTTCTAAAGACTCCTGTAGGAGTAACGCGGGGGTGTCCCGATACCTTCGTCCGTATAGTGTATTTCTGACAGAACATCATCAAAGGCGGTCGTGTGGAACTCTTTTTTTTTTTTTTTCCGTTGGGAGACGCAAACCCAGGTAGAGGATGGAAACGATGGGATTTCTTTCCCGTCTGCTGTCACATTGTTCTGCTGTAAAAGCCTGCACAGTTCAGTGTTCCCTTTCTGGCCCTGTCACCAGGACATGAATAGTTGATTATAACAGTGTAATACTCCCTCTCTTTTCCCTTTCTCCGCTCTGTGATGTGATCCACGCCGGGACCTGCGCTCGGTATCGGGTGTTGCTCGGTAACCGGTCCGAGGTAGTGAGCGGCAGATGTTATAGGGAGCTGCACATTCATCCTGTCTTCATAGTTTTGCACGTCTTTGATGTTTTGGGTGCAAATTGAGATGTTTTTTGAAGTGTTTTTTTATTTTATTTTCACACTCAGCAGTTTCACTCCTGATACTCATTCTCACGTCGGAACACTCTTGCGCACACAGAGATCAGAAGATCAGGCTTTAGAAATGCCCTTCCTTCTGCAGCGTCGGCTTACGAACGCAGATTCATCCTCAGATTAACAAAGAGAGGCGCGAGGGAGCGTCAGTCAGGATCCCAACGTTCCTTTCACAAATAAACACAACTGGATTAAGAGGAGGGCGGCACGGTGCCTTAGAGGTTAGCATGTTCTCCTCTCAGCGCTGGAGATTCCAGGTTCGAATCCCAATCTGGGTGGAGTTTCCATGTTCTCCCCGTGTCCGCATGGGTTTCCTCCGGGTTCTCCAGGTTTCCTCCCACAGTCCAAAAACATGAATCAAGGTCAATTGAATTCTCTAAATTGCCCCATATAGAGTGTGTCTGTGTGAGTGAGCGCGTGCCCAGTGATAGATTGGCGCCCTGTCCTGGGTGTATCTTCCCAGCGCCCAAAACTTTCTCCCCCCGCCCGCGACTTTAGTAGAGGATAAAGTGGAAGATAATGGATGGATGGATTAAGAGGAGGGCGGTAGGGTGGCTTAGTGGTTAGCATGTTCTCTTCTCAGCGCTAGGGATTTCCGGTTCGAAATTTCCATGTTCTCGCTGTGTCCGCGTGGGTTTCCTCCAGGTTCTCCGGTTTCCGCCCACAGTCCAAAAACATGGATCAAGGTCAATTGAATTCTCCGAATTGCCCCATATAGAGTGTGTTTGTGTGAGTGAGTGTGTGTCCAGTGATAGATTGGCGCTCTGTCCTGGGTGTATCTGCCCAGCACCCGAAACGTTCTCCACTGGATGGGCATGGGGAACCCCCCCGCGACCCTAATATAGGATAAAGCGGAAGATGATGGATGGATGTATTAAGATGGGTGCCATTCTGACACTTGGCATCAGCAATAAAGCAATACAGTTACGATACAACACATCTATAGGACGTCACGGTGGCTTAGTGCTCAGCACCCCCCCCCCCCCCCCCCCCCCCCCCCCCCCCCCCCCCCCCCCCCCCCCCCCCCCCCCCCCCCCCCCCCCCCCCCCCCCCCCCCCCCCCCCCCCCCCCCCCTGGGTGTTCAAATCCCAGGTCCATTTAAGTCATCAATGTGGCTCCTTGATGCTGTTGCAACTTTTTGGGTAAAATATAAAATAAACACATTACATTTACATTTATTGGATGCTTTTATCCAAAGCGACTTACAAGGTGAGCACAGGGTTCATCACAACATCCCTGGAGCAATGAGGGTTAAGGGTCTTGCTCAAGGACCCACATTGGTAACTTGAGTGGACCTGGGATTTAAACCTCCAACCTTCAGATTGATAATCCAACACCCTAATCACTGAGCTACCGCACCCTCAATATAAACCATCGTGCAACTGAAGAACCAGTTTAGAAACAGAACTCCATCTTCTCTTCTGACATTGCGAGTAAAATGATGTTCTAATAAATATGGGAGGAACCCGGGGCCCGCAGCCGACACCCAGAACTGTCCTCACGTAACCAGTTAATAGATCACTGAGGCTGTCTCGTGGATGCTGGCAGGCTCCACAGACAATCACATCAGTGTCAGCGCTGATAAATTAGAGCCATGGCTGTAATTGTGAGCTCTTTGTGAAATGAGTGGCTCTTTCAGCCTTTATTGCTCATTCTAATGCCTTATTCAGCACTTCTTTAGCAGGACCACTGGGAGTCACCTCTGTGCCCTTTTTATTACAGGCATCGAAAGATAAACGCTTGTAATAGCACAGATGACTTTGGAATTTGGTGGTGAACCGTCGTTTTAATGCCTGCATTCGCTCGTCATGAGGTGCTCAGTTAAAAGCATCACCCCAGAAACGCTGTTACTTTAAAACAGACGACACTGAGACGGACACAGCATTGAACTGGGTTTCAATTCCCCATCGCCGCCTCACAATCACAGGGGGGACGCAATTTATCAAAATGATCAGGGTCCTGATTATTAGAGAACAGCCTAAAGATGACGAAAAGATGGAATTGTAGAATTACAAAGTCACTCTTTACAGTAAGTGGAACTGAGAACATGGGGGGCGTGTCCTAACTTCTGACTGGTTCTGTAATTGGCAAATTAAAATGACTGAATGATATCCGAAGAATAAAGAGAATCTGATGAAGGTCATTTCATAAATGTTTTGGTTATATTAATTAATACTATCGTTTAATTCTAACATTCTTTTACATAAAATGCAATTAAATGTAATTTAATTACCAAAATGTAAGAAGGCGGCACGGTGGCTTAGTGGTTAGCACGTTCGCCTTTCAGCACTAGGGTTTCCGCGTGGGTTTCCTCCGGGTTCTCCGGTTTCCTCCCACAGTCCAAAAACATGAATCAAGTCAATTGAATTCTCCAAATTGCCCCATATAGAGTGTGTCTGTGTGAGTGTGTGTGTGCCCAGCGATAGATTGGCATCCTGTCCTGGGTGTATCTGCCCAGCGCCCGAAACGTTCTCTCCTGGACGGGCATGGGGAACCCCACCACGACACACCTTATACTCATTACACACCTCATATATACATACACATATTAATCACAGATCATCAAAACCAAAATAAATCAAAGAATTAATAACACGGAAACATCTTCATCAAATATAAATGTTACAGAAATTCTACATAATTTTTGGCTTATTAAGGAAAATGTTTACATTTGGTACTTATATGTACAATGCTCAGCGATAGATTGCCGTCCTGTCCTGGGTGTATCAGCCCAGCGCCCGAAATGTTCTCCCCTGGATGGGCATGGGGGACCCCCCCGCGAACCTAATAGAGGATAAAGCGGAAGATAATGAATGAATGAATGAATGAATGAACTTATATGTACAGATACTTTCATGCAAAGTAATTAGGGTTAGAAAACAGGGTCAGATATAATACCCCCCTACCCCCCGGTGCAATAAGGGTTAAGGGCCTTGCCCAAGGACCCACATTGTAACTTTAGTGAACCCAGAAAAAAGGGGCGTGGCCAAACTTTTGACAGGTACTGTATGTCTTTGTTAAAACTGGTAAACGTTTTTTTGGTTGTGATTTGATGTGTGCGTGTGTGTGTGTGTGTGTGTGTTGTTTTACAGCACGTGTGGAGTGAAAGTGAAGACTGCCTGCCCTTTCTGCAGATGGCCCAGGACTACATCTCCTCCTGTGGACACAAAACCCTGCTGGAGGTCCTCGACAAAGTTTTTAGATCTTTTAGACCTGTAAGAGTTTAACACACACACACACACACACACACACACACACACACACAAAGTGGTGACTGTTGACAAAAGAAAGTCTGATAAACTATACAGTAATCAATAATATTGACCTTTGCATAACGTCCATCAGACGTTCCAGATGTTCTTACACATTCCTACAGTTTCTGTTCACTGTTCCAACAGCATTTTTTGGATTTGCCATCAGAATTGCCATCAGTGAGCTCCCCCACCGACTCCTTGCAGTGTGAAAGAGTTTACACCACGAGTCGTACACACCTATGCCTTTAATTCAATTTTTTGAATTTAAGTAGTCAGGTATTTGTCATTACAACAATATAAAATACTGTACAGTATATGTGGAATGAGACAGCGGTCTCCAATAACAAGGTGCTACACAGAACAGCCACTACACAACCAACCTAAACCCATTCCTGTAGACTGCCAACAGCGCTCGGTGCATCTCTCCAATGGTTTCCACCAAATGTTATAGACTGTCTCTGCTTTATTTCTGTTTAATGCCACTTTTTCACCAAACTGCATTCAAATGACTGAGAATCCAATCACATGAATCCAATAAGCCATGCCCACCACATGCCAGGTGTTGGTGTTGCTTCTGGACACACATGTTTTTATTCTATTTATTTACATTTTGTCCACATCTTAAATATATATATATATATATATATATATATATATATATATATATATATATAGTACCGCAGCGAAGCTACTGACGTGTGTCGTGCTTTCATTTGTATCTCGCTTCAGGATGATGACTAAGCGTAAATGCAATCTTCTCTCCTGCTAATGAAGCAGAGCCATTCTGATTGTGCAATAATAATCGACCACAAATCTCGTCCTGCAGCTCCTGGGGCTCCCGGATATTGACGACGACACTTACGAGCAGTACCATGGAGAAGTGGAGGAGGAAGCTGAGACGGACCATCAGCAGATGGGTGTCAGCCAATAATAACGCTCTCCCAGGCGGCCTCGGCCCTCCTCCAGCAAGAGCGTGTGTCCATCTTTCTCTTTTTCCCTTCTTCTGAGCCGATGTACATCTCAAGTGTTTGATGAAATGCACTACGCCTCTGTCTTACACATGCAACAGCCACAGCCTGTTATACTGCACGACACCCTCATTCCAAAAAAAACCCCCAAAACGTCCTCCTGGAAGACATCCCATGTCCCTACTGATTTATAGAGCAAGGAATACGACGTGAGCGCTTGTTTCTTTTCTTTTCTTTTTTTTTCCGTGAGCTGTAAGACATTTGGGTTTGGAACAGTTACATAAAGCCTTTTCAATAAGCCTCTCATTTGAAATAATTCCCACATCAGCGTTCGGAACGGAAGTCTTAAGATTGCTGAATAGGATGCGTCGTCACCAATCAGTGGTCACAAAGGTCACACACTTATTTCGCAAAGTACGCTTTGATCTCTATCTCATTTAAAGAGGTCTGATCAAACAGCCGTGCGTTGAACCGATTGCGGCTGATTTGAGATGGCTCGGTATCACCTCGTGCTATCAGGACCGTATGATTAACAGATATTAGTGATCTCTATTGATCAGCCCTCAGCACTTTGGCATTCTTTACACTGCTGTTTAGCACACAGTAGAGCTTCACGTGTTTACCCATCAGCTGGGGGTTCTAACTCTGCAAATAATGGAGTGGGCACGACGGCAAGAATATCATAATATCGGATCACACGCTGAATATAAGCACCATACCAACACCAGGCTGAGACGGAGTGGTCCCTCCCAGCGGCTCGAAGGGTCGCGATGCCGTTCACTGATTAATTAAACCGAGTGGTTAACCGAATCATCCAACACACCCGTCTGTCCGCCCGAACATGTCTCGACGTTTTCCGCTGTCCTCTCATCATGACGGTTTCATCCACGGAACCGTTGCTCACCGGATGATTTAATTAATAGCGATGATGTGTCGTCAGTTTCAGTAGTCTAAAAAAATTAATAAATAGAAGCAGCCTGGCAGCAACATTCACGCCACAGTTAAAACCACGGAGAGCCCATTTCCATTATTATTATTATTATTATTATTATTATTATTATTATTATTATGGTTGATGTAAAAATTTCCTGAAGCTGCATGATTTTATGCAACTCACTGCTGCCAAACAATCTGTTTAGATAACTGCTTAATGAGAAGTGTTCGTTTTAATGTAGTGCTCGGTAAACTGTACATCTGCTCTGTGGACCAATATGTGATTCATATTTTCCGATCTAGTCAATTTTGGAATCTATAACCGACGACTGGTATATAAAACATATAGAACGTCCAGAAGTTAATTACAAAAGCAGTTAATTATATCTAAATTATATTAAACATGATTATAATAAACATAATTAGGACCTGGGCCTCTCCCAGTGCTGGGGATCCAGGTTTGAGTCCCGAACTGGGTGGAGTTTCCATGTTCTCACCACGTCTGTGTAGGTTTCCTCCCACTGTCCAAAAACATGAATCTAGGTCAAATGAGTTCTCCAAATTGCCCCATATAGAGTGTGTCTGTGTAAGTGAGTGTGTGCCCAGTGATGGATTGGTGTCCTGTCCTGGGTGTATCTGCCCTGCGTCCAAAACGTACTCCCCTGGATGGGCATGGGGAACTCCCCCCCCCACCCGTGACCCTAGTAGAGGATAAAGCTGAAGATAATGGATGAATGGATAATTACATTAAACATAATTAGGACCTGAGCACCTCCCAGTGGTGGGGATCCAGGTTTAAGTCCCGGTTGAGTCACCACGTCTATGGGTTCTCCGCTTTCCTCCCAGTCCAAAAACATGGACTCAAGGTGAATTGGCTACTCTAAATTGCCCCTATTTAGTGTTAGTGTGTGTGTGCCTAGTGACAGATTGGCGCCCTGTCCTGAGTATTTTTTCCCCGTGGAACATGGATTTAAGATGAATTGGCTGCTCTAAATTGCCCCATCTATATTTCCCCCATATGGTGTGTTTGAGTCTGTGTGATGTGTGCCCAGTGTTGGATTGATGTCCTGCCCCAGCGCCCGCAATGTTCTCCAAATGCTGGTCGGTTAATTGGAC
The DNA here is from genome assembly GCA_019802435.1 of Corydoras maculifer. NCBI lineage: Eukaryota > Metazoa > Chordata > Actinopteri > Siluriformes > Callichthyidae > Corydoras > Corydoras maculifer. The sequence continues at coordinate 501,879 of JAFMOD010000753.1, forward strand.
ATTCTAAATTGTTCTAGACGTTATGGGATGTTCGTATCAGCGCACTCATAGTGCCGGCTCCATTCCAATATAAACCATGTACAGTTTGATAGTTTTATTGGGTCTCACCAGCTGGTAGATTTACCCGTTAAACGTAATATCAATATCCTGCACACTAGTGTTCTTCGTTGTCAGTTGGGTCGCATGACATATGAACACAAGAGTGATTACCCCCCCCCCCCCTTTTTTAAAGAGGTCCTAGTTTTAAAGCTTTCTAACCTCCAGAGCTGTTGTAGATGTTTGGCCAAAACATTAGGAAGGTATTGGAGTTTGTAATGTGATAAACTTTCCATCAAGTATTGAATTCTAAACCACAAGTGTTGTTCCATATGTAATTCCCCGTGTTCGTTTGGTCAGGATCTGAACGCAGGGTTGATACAGCACCTCTGGAGCCACATTGGTAACTTCAGTGGACCTGAGATATGAACCCACAACCTTCAGATTAGCTCAGCACCATAACTACGGAGCTACCACACCCTCAATATGAATAAAGGTTTTTAATACGAACATGCGCTCCTACCTGTCACCCTGCACATGGTGCGTTGCAATGCTCTGCCATTTACGACCCGCCAACAGTCTATTTGCCCGCCTTAGACATTTTCTTTATGTTGCTCACAAAGTAGTCTAAAAGGACTCTGTGCTTACTTACATTGCCATTTGGTCATTCAGCAGACACTTTTATCCAAAGCGACTTACAAACAAGGTGAGCACAGGGTTAATCACAGCATCCCTGGAGCAATGAGGGTTAAGTTTCTTGCTCAAGGACCCACATTGGTAACTTCAGTGGAGCTGGGATTTGAACCCCCAACCTTCAGATTGATAACCCAACACCCTGACCACTGAGCTACCTTGCTTACTTTCTGCCTTTAAAGTACGTCAACATTACTAAGTGTAATGCCCTATTTTGAAACCTTCAAATTACGACCATAAAAAATATGATTCACTATCCATAATCAAAGGGATGATTACATGATATTATTCATGGTGCGATGAGGAAGTCACAAAAACCATGTGAGAGAGAGCTTTGATTAAATTATCTGCTGCACCTTGCTCTACCAGGAACACGGGCTAAATAAATCCTGCATTACTTCCCAATACACGAGTGATTGGTAGCACCATCAGGAATGTCACTCTGCTTCCCGATTCCTTCCTGATGTGTGGTGGGTAATGGAGTCGAGAACATCCTGCTGACCTGGTATCTTCAACTTGAGTTGCCAATATGTGCCCCCCCCCAACCACCACCACATTATACTCCCACTCACAGCTTCCACATCGTCTTCCTCAGCATAAAGTGGTTCAGCTGTACAGAAGTCAGTCGTCAGAGCAGTGAGACCCGTTGTACTATATTCTTCCTTTATTCATTGTTCGGCTTTAATGATCTGTACGCTTTTGTATATTTTACGCCCCATACTTCTGGGTAATTAACTGCGTAAACAGCTGTTTTTTGCATTTTTTTGCCTAAGGTTTGCTTAAGGATGTACATGTTTACATCATTCGCCTTTATCGAAGCTTTGGTAACTGTTTGGTTTGTCCTTGATTTGTGGATGCTCAAAAAATAAAAACCATGTGAACGAACTGAACTGTCTGCTCGGTTTAATCAGCGACCTGACGACTTCTGAGCTGTAAGCGGCGTTGAAATGAGAAGAAGAAAAAAAAGGATCACATTTAGTCTGCATGATTCAGACCAGAGCCACACGAGGAAGTGAGACTGCTGTGTGAGGAGCCAACCAAAAAAAAAGCAACGAAAAAAATAGATTTCCTGCACGGCATACGGTGTGCAGAATGCAGTACGACTGCATTGCTTTTATTTTAAAGGGTTCTCATGCACCATGACAAAAAAAAACATGCAGAAGATTGGTTCATACTAATAATGCCCCTACCTCTAGTTTCATTATTAATGATTTATTTTAAAATGCATTACTTGTCAACACTTATTGTCAAGAGGTTCATGTTAAGTCCCCACAATGCATGAAAGCAAATATTTGTGCGAATATACAGTAGTCAATGTTTACACACCCCCTTTTTGCTCAATTGTCTAATTCCTCCACTTATGAGATGGAGTTTGTAGTTCTACAATTCCAGACTGTAGTCCATCTGTGTTCTTGTTGTTTGTTCTCTGTTGGTCAGGAGCATCACAGAACAGGTATCATTTGGGTGGTGGATTGTTTCTTGTCAGTTCTGCAGTGACACTGATGTGGTGAGGAGGTTTTAGTGCAGCAGTGCTGCTGGAGTTTCATTTCTCCACCTCAGTCACACTGCTGGGATAGGAATAATGCCCCCACCCAATAACCCCTGCTCTGTGGTGGTACTATTGGGGTTCTGACCATTAGAACAGAGTACACTGTATGTACTGTAGAACACAAACAGATGGACTACAGTCTGTAATTGGAGAACTACAAAGTCCATTTTTACAGTAAGAGGAACTGGGGGCGTGTCCAAACCTTTGACTGGATTTGTAATTGGCATTCATGATAATGATGCATGCAAATGACTCATATCTAAAAAACAAAGAGATTCTGGTAACGATCATTATTTCATAAATGTGATTAACTTATATTAAAAAGTCCTATTGTGTAATGTTAATGTGCTTATTTACATCAAATACAATTAAATGTCATTTAATTACTAAAACGTGAGAGTCCCAGGACTAAGACATGGGGCACACCTTATACTCTTTATACACCTTATATATAAATACACATTATATTAATCACAGATCATCAGAGCCAAAATAAAACAATAAATGAAGATGGAAACATTTGGTAACTGGAGGTTTTATCAAATATAAAAGTTTGGGATTTACACTGTTGAGTTCTATTTGGATCTTAAGTTTAGGATATTAAGTTTTGGCTTAATAAGGAAAATGTTTATATTTGATTGTTATGCTTTTATCAAAAGAAATTTACAAGACCCCTAACTAGGATTAGAACACAGGGTCAGCCATGATACACCCCCAAACCCCCCCCTCCCCCCGGTGAAATATCTAATTCTAAATGACTCTTACCATTTATTTAAAGTAATAAAGCGGTCGGAAAATTCAGTTGATGTGATATATTGTTTCAGGCATTTTGTTCTACACAATTAGAACCTGTAGCTGTGGGAATCTATTGAAAATTTTAATATACACAAGTTTTAGATTGCAGGTAATTACATGTATTATGAACAGGCAGTATTCAGCGGTGCTCTAAATTTAGCTTGGGGTTTAAAAGTGAACAGGTAAAACCAGGAGTCTTATATAAGTGTTTAACCAGCGTGTTTCAGTGTACACAGCTCAGGAGTTAATCATGAGGAGCAGCCACATGCTGAAAGCAATGAGTTTATATTTAAAGTTGATGAAAGACGGAAACAAAACTAATTAAACTCACAAAACAATATCAGGAGAAAAAGGACGCTCAGATGGCAGGAACACAATCATGAAGAAGTTTACTTTAACAGGTATTATGACATCTTTAAATCCGGACAAATGCTGCCTGTCCCATCAGTCTTCATACCACATACTTAAAATTTGGATATTTTATAATAAAAGTGCAAAGAGGGCATTTTTGATTGAAATGTATCTCATCTCATAATCTTCCACCATCTTCTACTTGGACTCGTAGCACACACTTTCTCACAGACACACAAACACATGGGGTAATTTAGAAAGGGGCCATTTAGCGCAGCCAATTCACCTTGAATCCATGTTTTTGAACTGTGGGAGAACCCGAAGAAAACCTACAGAGAACATGAAAACTCCAAGCAGAGAGGGATTTGAACCTGAACAATTATTGAATTTACATGGCCAGATCCTTGATTTTACACACATGGAATATACACACACACACACACACACACACACACACACACACACACACACACACACACACACAC
>JAFMOD010000753.1:512587-533058 GCA_019802435.1 Corydoras maculifer
AGGAAACCGGAGAACCCGGAGGAAACCCACGTGGACACAGGGAGAACATGGAAACTCCACCCAGATTAGGATTCGAACTGGGAATCTCTAGTGCTGTGAGGAGAACATGCTAAACCACTAAGCCACCGTGTTGCCCACAAAACAACACTACAGATATAATTACAGGCGACATGAAGGCTTCATAACGACTGCTCTAAAGCCGTCACTCCAAACTGACAGGGTGGTGATAACAGCTGTTCTGAGTGTAACGCTAAATAATGTGGAACACAAGCAGGAAAACACGGAGGGGGGGGCACGGGGGGAGGGGGTGCTAGCCGCTTCCTCTCAGTCACACGCTGCGCCGAAATGTCAGTGTGCTTTCAGATTTCGTTCTGTTTATTTTGGTGATGAGGTGCAGCTGCACACCCAAACAGGCGTTGTAGCTTTAGCCTTCATGCATTCATCTTGTGAAACGGCTTACGCGAATCAGACACAACAGAGCGTGTGTCCAAGTCCAATCTAAGAGCTCACGCCAGAATCGCTTTGTGTGGATTTATTAATTTTATTGTAATGAAGAGCAACAACTATTAAATATTCATCCATTATCTTCCGCTTTATCCTCTATTTGGGTCGCGGTGGGGTTCCCCATGCCCATCCAGGGGAGAACGTTTCAGGTGGTGGGAAGATACACCCAGGACAGGACGCCAATCCATCGCTGGGCACACACTCACTCACACAAACACACTCTATATGGGGCAATTTGGAGAATTCAACTGACTTGATCCATGTTTTTGGACTGTGGGAGGAAAGCGGAGAACCCGGAGGAAACCCACACGGACACGGGGAGAACATGGAAACTCCACACAGATGGGGATTCGAACTGGGAATCCATAGCACTGAGAGGAGAACATGCTAAACGACTAAGCCTCCGTGCCGCCAATCGGAAGAAATTTACTTTCCAAAATGTCAATTCTGCTAGCATTCATATTACTGACCTACTTACTTACCTACCTAACTACCCACTAACTTACCTACCTACTTAGTTACATTGCTGGGCACACACTCACTCCCACACACACACTCTATATGGGGCATTTTGGAGAATTCAATTGACTTTGATCCATGTTTTTGGACTGTGGGAGGAAACCGGAGAACCCGGAGGAAACCCACGCGGACACGGGGAGAACATGGAAACTCCACCCAGATGGGGATTCGAACCGGGAATCCCTAGTGCTGAGAGGAGAACATGCTAAACACTAAGCCGCCGGCCGCCCAACTATTGAAATAATAAGACTAATAATCCTCTGGTAGAAGCCATTATTCCATGTGTATTCGTCGGCAGGTTTTTCTTTTGTCAAGCGCATTTCAAAGACATATGCAGTTCAAAGGGTTCATTCATAATCAGGGCTGGACTGGGACAAAAAAATCGGCCCTGGCATTTTTGGCTCAGACCGGCCCCCTCGTAATTAGCAGAGCGCAACCGACTAGTAATTTATTTATGAGCTCCCTGTAAAAAGGTATTTTATTATTATCTGAATCCCTGCTTTAATTATTATTGTACTTTATTCGGCATCTTAAGGTTACATATTTATTCTTTTAAATAATCAGAAAAGGCAGGGCGGTACGGTGGCTTAGTGGTTTAGCACGTACTCCTCTCAGCTCTAGGGATTCCCGGTTTAAATCCCAATCTGGGTGGAGTTTCCATGCTCTCCCCGTGTCCGTGTGGGTTTCCTCCGGGTTCTCCGGTTCCCTCCCACAGTCCAAAAACATGGCTCGAGATGAATTGAAGTCTCCAAATTGCCCCATATAGAGTGTGTCTGTGTGAGTGAGTGTGTGTCCAGTGATAGATTGGCGTCCTGTCCTGGGTGTATCTGCCCAGCGCCTGAAACGTTCTCCCCTGGATGGGCATGGGGAACCCCCCCCCCCCCTCCGAGACTCTAGTAGACGATAAAGTGGAAGATAATGAATGGCTGCATATATATTTTCCCGGTTTGAATCCCAATCTGGGTGGAGTTTCCATCTTCTCCCCATGTCCTCGTGGGTTTCCTCTGGGTTCTCCGGTTTCCTCCCACAGTCCAAAAACATGGCTCGAGGTGAATTGAATTCTTCCTGGACCCCCCCTTCCCCCCTCTCCACGACCCTAGTTGAGGATAAAGCGGAAGATAATGGATGGGTGGAATCAAAAAAAGGCTCATAGTCATGCATAACGCCAACCTAAAAAAACCCAAAAACAAACGGCTGGAGTTGGCTTCAGACATGCTTATAACCAAATAAATAATAACATCATCCCATTCAAAAAAATGTAATCCTTAATCATTCATTCTTTATCTGTAGCTGTAGTCCTCTACTAGGGTCGCAGGGAGGTTTCCTATGCCCATCCGGAGAGGGCGATTCGGGTGCTGGGTAGATTGACAGGGCATCAATCTATCGATGGGAACACACACACACACACACAGACTTCATAGGGGCAATTTTTAGGTACCTAGCTAAATGTTTAGCTTTATGATAATTTAGAAAAGGCAAATAATAAATCTTGATAAATAAAATGATTCAGGTGGGTTTTACCTATCGGAGAAAAACAGGACTAAATTAGGAAAATAATATTAAAATTAGAGGCACATGACCGATAGTATCTGTAGCTCATTTATCAGCCAGAGTTTAAATTCAGTCTGTTTGTGTAGCGCTGTGTATAACAGTACGTCATCTCGAAGCAGCTTCACACCATTTCAAACCTGAATTCATGTTTGTGTTCTACAGTACATACTGTGTACTCTGTTCTAATGGTCAGAACCCCAATAGTACCACCACAGAGCAGGGGTTATTGGGTGGGGGCATTATTCCTATCCCAGCAGTGTGACTGAGGTGGAGGAATGAAACTCCAGCAGCACTGCTGCACTAAAACCCCCTCACCACATCAGTGTCACTGCAGAACTGACAAGAAACAATCCACCACCCAAATGATACCTGTTCTGTGATGCTCCTGACCAACAGAGAACAGAGAACCAACAACAAGAACACAGATGGACTACAGTCTGGAATTGTAGAACTACAAAGTCCTTCTACAGTATATGATAAGTAGATGACTATAAAGGAATATATATATATATATATTCTGCATTCTTTTGTCTGAAGTGTTATGGCCAGGTTACCACTATTTACAAGAACATGTTTTTATCTCTAAAGCTACTGAAAATGTGCTGAACCATGACTTCAGAACATGGGTACATTCCAAATTAGGACATTTTCCACTCTGTTACACTCACTGCATGTTTTTAGGTTATTGTTGTTGTTGTTATTATTATTATTCATTCATTCATTCATTATCTTCCGCTTATCCTCTATTAGGGTCGCGGTGGGGTTCCCCATGCCCATCCAGGGGAGAACGTCTCGGGCACTGGGCAGATAGACCCAGGACAGGGCGCCAATCCATCGCTGGGCACACACTCACTCACACACACACACACTCTATATGGGGCAATTTGGAGAAATCAATTAACTTGATCCATGTTTTTGGACTGTGGGAGGAAACCGGAGAACCCGGAGGAAACCCACGCCGACACGGGGAGAACATGGAAACTCCACCCAGATGGGGATTCGAACCGGGAATCCCTTGCGCTGAGAGGCGAATGTGCTAACCACTAAGCCACCGTGCCGCTATTATTATTATTATTTTATTTAATTAGTTAGTTATGTGACTTTTGAAGATCATGAGTCGGTTGGTTTCTAATAGAAACCTGAAAAGCAGAAGTGAATATGTTTTTAAAATTCTGAAACCTTCTCCCCTGGATGGGCACGGGAACCCCCCCGCGACCCTAGTAGAGGATTAAGCAGAAGATAATGAGATGAGATGAGATTATCTAATCCCAGCTTTGTGTCCACTATAACGTTTTTTTAGGGAATTTCATGCTGCCCTTGTATAAACTGCACCTCTGCAACCTCTTAAAACGACTATATATTAATTATTACCTTACTATCAATACTCTCAGTTTTTTTTTTAGTCCATAATTCAGGAAGTGAAATTCAAACCGTGTTCATTTAAATGGCAAAGAGAACAAAATCAAACAGAAATAGGTCATGACGCCGGTCATGGATCATGTGATGCCGTTCAATACGCCCTGCATGCCCGTTTAAGGCCCATGAGCCAGTTGAAGTAAGCCGTGTTTTGAAGTCCCAGGTTAGCTTCGGTGTTTGCAGGTAGCTAATTATGTGTGTGTATCCAGGAACACGCTCCCTGTTATCGCAGGTTAGCCTTGGCCCCGTAGGACCAGCTGTTGTGGTTCGGCCTGTTGCGTAACCGTAGTGTCAGCTCGGTCTGTAACCGAGAGCTTTGCCCCTTCTATCCCTTATAAAACCCGTGATCTGCTAATGACAGACGGCGCATGGGCATTTCCGAAAGCAGGAGCATGACTCTTACACTCATTATATTATACGGATTTTTTTATTATTATAGGACCGTGTGCGTGTATTTTTTATATATATATATATATATAATGCATGTGCGATTGAGTAGATTTCTTTTTCGCTTACTCGCTCGTTGCCGTTGGTTGACACGCTGGGGCTCAGTGAGGGAGTGTCGGAGGATTTGTCGCCTCTTATTTCAGTGTGCTGGTCTTTCAGGATTCTCTCACTTGAGGAACATGTTGAATGGCTCAGAGGCTTTTGTACTTAAATTATAACTTAAACATAAAAACCTACGATACTGTTACTACACGCACAATGCATGTTTACTGAACGCCAACAACCAGATCATTCCAAATGGGAAACCATTCGCTATAGTGATCGAGAGGTATTTAAATAAACTCACACACACACACACACACATTTGTTTTTAAGGACTGTACACAGACCTAATTTCACGGAGACTTATTTAAGTAATCTATATTGCCTACAGTGTTTACACACACATTGCCTCCACATTTAACCCAACCATGCAGTGACACACACACACACACACACACATACATATACACACATATATATATACACACACTAAGTGAAGTGAGCACACATGCTCAGAGCGGTGGGCAGCCTTGTACATGGCGCCTGGGGAGCGATTGGGGTTAGGTGCCTTGCCCAAGGGCACTTCAACCATAGTACTTGGTAAGAATTGAACCGAGGATCTTCAGGTTGCAAGGTTGGACAGATACAACCAGGACAGGGCATCAGTCCATCGCTGGGCACACACCCACTCATTTACTTACACACACTATATGGGGTCATTTAGAGCAGCTACTTTACCCCCCCCCCCCACGACCCTAATATAGGATAAAGCGGAAGATGGTGGATGGATGGATGGATTACAGAACTGGTAACTCCTGTAGCTGTAGGTATTCCATTACATTACCCTATGTTACAGACTTGTATTTAAAAGACTGGCAAGTATCCCAACTTAATGGTTGGGGTACGAACACAGGGCAGCCATACACCCCTCCAGAGCGATGAGGTGCTTTTCTCTCACATTAGTATCTTCATCCTGACATCCCATCACCCCAATCACCGAGCTACTATGTCCACATGATTAATGAGATCATGTGTGATTACGCGTTTAACCCTTTAGTCAACCCTATAGACTCGGCGTGACGTAAATTACCTCCATTATGTTAACAGCTGAATTGACACTTTGTTTGTCAGTAAACTTGGACTGAGTCTTCCTCGGGCAGAGAACCACCGACACATGAACCTCTGTGTACAAAAACATTACATACAACTGCTACATATACACTACCAGTCTGATGTTTGGACACGCCCCCCTCTTGCTCCATTCTCTATGTCCTCCACTTACCTATAGATGGACTTTGTAGTTTTTTAATTACAGACTGTAGTCCATCTGTGTTCTTGTCCTCAATGGACCATTTGTTAAATACGGGTCACATGATCATCACACAATCTGTAGAAATAGTATCCTACACTGTTGATGCTGCCCCCCCGCTCAGGGAGGACGATTCCCCTACGAAGCCTTGGTCCTCACAAAGTTTATTTCTTAAAATAACAACATAACGCAGAGTTTTTTCTTGCCACTGTCACTTCCGCTTGCTCTTTCGGGGTTTTAAGGCGTATAACTCTGTAAAGCAGCTTTGTTAAAACGTATTATTGTAAAATTCGCTATATGAATAAATTACTTGAACTTTGCGGCACGGTGGCTTAGTGGTTTGGCATGTTCGCCTCTCAGTGCTAGGGATTCCCGTTTCGAATCCCCATCTGGGTGGAGTTTCCATGTTCTCCCCGTGTCGGCGTGGGTTTCCTCCGGGTTCTCCGGTTTCCTCCCACAGTCCAAAAACATGGATCAAGTCAATTGAGTTCTCCAAATTGCCCCATATAGAGTGTGTCTGTGTGAGTGTGTGTCCAGCGATGGATTGGCGACCTGTCCTGGGTGTATCTGCCCAGCGCCTGAGATGTTTTCCCCTGGATGGGCATGGGGAACCCCCCGCAACTCTAATAGAGGATAAAGCGGGAGATAAGGAATGAATGAATGAACTTGAACTTGAACTTTGCTGTTGTTAGTCCCTGTTGGTTCTCTGTTGGTCAGGAGCATCACAGAACAGGTATCATTTGGGTGGTAGATTGTTTATTATCAGTTCTGCAGTGACACCGATGTGGTGAGGGGGTTTTAGTGCAGCAGTACTGCTGGAGTTTCATTTCTCCACCTCAGTCACACTGCTGGGATAGGAATAATGCCCCCACCCAATAACCCCTGCTCTGTGGTGGTACTATTGGGGTTCTGACCATTAGAACAGAGTACACAGTATGTACTGTAGAACACAAACAGATGGACTACAGTCTGGAATTGGAGAACTACAAAGTCCATCTTTACAGGTACTAGAGCAAAAGGGGGTGTGTCTAAACTTTTTGTATATTATTTCCTGTAAGGTCAAGATACTGTTATGCTGTGGGCTTAAATGTATGTGAACACTCATTATAATCCAATTCAAGTTCAGATAAGTCACAGTTTACAGCTTTAGGAAAAGGCTTTAGAGGAACTTTGGAATTTGTGACGACTGCAATTCGACTCCATCTCATCCAGCAATCCTGACTCGACAATTTTACCCAAATGCACTCCAAAGTCATGTGGAATTACTTTGCTTGACCAATAATGGGTATCGTATGGTTGATTAAGCAGAAGTTGACTAAAGCACATGGTTCGTTATAAAGAAATGTTTTGAGAAGCAGTTGATGGTCAGGCGTCCTCATGTAATCTCGATCCTGAATGTCACAATTGCACACAGTATGGAAATTTACATTGTGTGTGTGTGTGTGTGTGTGTGTGTGTGTTGCAGCTGGATTCCACTGTCCGGTCTGTTCAAAGTTTGTTGCTTCCAATGAAATGGACCTCCACATCATCATGTGCCTCACTAAACCCAGACTGACCTATAACGGTGAGGAGACCTCTATTTATCTTGTTTTTTAGGTAGCGGTCGGCGTCACGCTCCACCAGTCGGCCTGCAAATCATTAACTCGGCTGACTCGGCGTCTCTGCTGACCTGACGCTTGCTCTTAGATCACCTTTAGATTACAGCCACTCGTTTTTCCGGATTAACCCGGTGTTATTATTAAACAGATGTAATTGCATCACTCCTCGTCCTTCTCTTTCACTCTGTATGATTGTCTCTGTTTTATTATGTTCTCTTCATCACACACACCGTGATAAGCAGCACCACTGATGCCTTCTGCCAAGTGTTTACTTTACTACTTTTAAAGTGTACAAATCACAAATTAAGAGTCGTTTAAAGCCTCGTGTGTATTTACATCGACAGTCAGGTGCTTACTTCGTACTATCATGACTCAGAAAAGCCGATGGGTGATGTCATATATCCAGTGCTTGGACAGGGTGGTGGTAAACATGATAAACAAGAGTGTGGGTGGTGTTCTTACGCATTAGAGAACAGTTTCGTGATGACGCTCTCTGGCACTCATTCCTGTCTGTCCACCTTTCATTGAGACACTGAAGATAACCTAACTCCAATTTATCTCTTAATATTCATCCATTCATTATCTTCCACTTTATCCTCTATTAGGGTCGTGCGGGGGGGGGGGGGTTCCCCATGCCCATCCAGGGGAGAAGGTTTCGGGCGCTGGGCAGATAGACCCAGGACAGAACGCCAATCTATCGCTGGGCACACACTCACTCACACGGACACACTCTATATGGGGCAATTTGGAGAACCCAATTGACCTGATCCATTTCTTTGGACTGTGGAAGGAAACCGGAGAACCCGGAGGAAACCCACGGGGACACGGGGAGAACATGGAAACTCCACCCAGATGGGGATTCAAACCAGGAACCCCTAGTGCTGAGAGGCGAACGTACTAAACCACTAAGCCACCGTGCCGCCTATCTCTTAATAAATGTCTTTAAACAGTAGCGTTCTGCAACAGCACCCTCATCTGGCTAGAGTATAAACTGTCCCCGCCCTCCCGACCCTGCCTCTGACTCAGGTCTTCTCTTTCGTGACTTTAGAGGATGTTTTGACAAAAGACTCTGGGGAGTGTGCGATATGCCTGGATGACATGGCGCAGGGGGACACCATAGCGAGACTGCCCTGCCTCTGCATCTATCACAAAGGGTAAATAAACAACACCAAACGTGCACCGTCACCACAGTACACGTCTGTCTCATCCAGCAGTGCCCAGCTCTGGTTACTAATCCATGTTTGCATTCTCACAGGTGTATTGACGAGTGGTTTGAAGTGAATAGGTCCTGCCCAGAACATCCCGCAGATTAAACAATGGAGATAATGTACAGGTATTTCATATCATACTGACATCTGTATTCTCTCGAAACAGGGGACATGAAGAGCCACAGTGGTGACAACGTTTTATATTTCAATTCATTCATTCATTATCTTCCGCTTTATCCTCTACTAGGGTCGCGGAGGGGGGAGGGGGGGGTCCTCATGCCCATCCAGGGGAGAACGTTTCAGGCGCCGGGCAGACACACCCAGGACAGGTGTGAGAAGAACATGCTAAACCACTAAGCCACCGTGCCGCCCTTCATATTTCAATATTGTATTTAAAATTCCGTACAGTTTTTAAAACCAGCTATTATCGCGATCTAATGTTGCATTATATTAGCTGTGTCCTCAAATCGCATACTAAAATGTAGGTGCTAACAGTACTTACACACAAGGGAGTGTGTCCTCCATATTACACACAAGGGAGTGTGTCCTCCACACTGAGTGAAATGAGCACACCTGCCCGGAGCGGTGGGCAGTCCTGTACCCGGCGCCCCCGGGAGCAATAGGATTGGGTGCCTTGCCCAAGTGCACTTCAGCCGTAGTACTTGGTGGGACCGGGAATCGAACCAGGGACCTTCAGGACGCAAGGCTGTTTCCTACAACTCCCCTCAAGTAGCAGGGACCGTTTAGGGGCAGTCATAGGCTTGTGGTTAAGAAACCAGCTTTGTGTCCTGAAGGTTCCACCGGTCCCAACAAATACTATGGATAAAGTGCTCATGGGCAAGCCACCTAACCCCAACTACCCACAGCTCCGGGCACGTGTGCTCACTTCACTCAGTGTGTGTACATGTGTTTGTGTGTATGTGTTTTACTGCATGGATGGGTTAAATATGGAGGACGAATTCCGCTGTGTGTAAATACAGGGGGCAAAATGGGTCACTTGATCACTTTACTACATACTTGCTCACTCAAAAAGCCTACTTCTTTACTAGTTGAGTAAAGTAATCACCGATAATGCACCTGCCATATTACAAAAGTCATCTTCACTGTTCTGGTAAAATAATACTGTTATTTAATATTAAACATAATTATGATTTGCGACAAGGTGGCTTAGTGGTTTAGCATGTTCTCCTCTCAGCTCTAGGGATTCCCGGTTCGAATCCCCATCTGAAGTTTCCATGTTCTCCCCGTGTCCACTTGGGTTTCCTCCGGGTTCTCCGGTTTCCTCCCACAGTCCAAAAACAAGGATCAAGTGTATTGAATTCTCCAAATTGCCCCATATAGAGTGTGTCAGCGATAGATTGGCGCCCTGTCCTGGGTGTATCTGCCCAGTGCCCACAACCCTAATAGAGGATAAAGCGGGAGATAATGAATAAATAATTATGATTTGTTTATTTTTGTTGTTCTAGATTATTACACTTGTAAATAGTGGACTACCTGCCACACCACACACACAAAATGATCACAGGACCATTATGGCGACCTCTAGTGGCCTTCAGAAATATTGCTATTAACGCGACACCAAAGTTAAAAAAAACGAAAAAACAAAACGATGATTGATATTTATATATTGTGTATACAATATATGTATTATATTGATATTTGCAGTGAACTTTACTCCCATCTTGCTTAATATATTTACTTATACCTCGCTTTAATGTAGTCTCACACCTGTCATGTTTACACGCAGCAACAGGTATTAATATCCTCATCATATGAGATTATACTGAATAAAATAATCTAAAAGAGGACAATTAAATGATAATGCTTAATTTTCTTCAATAAAATGTATTTGTGTGAATGTCTGCATCTGATTTATATCCTGAATTAGAAAATATCAGGATGCCATGTGCTTGTGCACAGCATCACTCTGTAGTCAGAGAAGACGGATGCAGGTTTTTAATTAAAAACTATGTGATCGAGAACCAACCTGAGCCAGCACGTTACTCGCCCTCATCTCTCTCGATTAGCTCCCTGTCGCCGCCTGCTTTCAGTACGAGGTCCTGATTTTTACTGCGTCTATAGCTTACAGTGCAGATCATACACACAATAAACTTAAAAACAGCATCACTCATTTTAAAGGTGATATTTTTTTGTCTTGTATAATTTTAAATCCTTTTTTAATAACGTGTAGGCTGTGCAATTGATTCCTAACCTTCCATCGACCTCATGGGATCGTCAAAGGGCGAGATGTGGCCGCAGGGCCATACGATATCCAGGCCTGTCCTACAGGGGGAACCCTCCAGACATTTGAAATGCGGTTTCTTGGGAAAATAAAATTGGGAAAAAATTATAGCATAATTCATGATTGTCTTAAATTTGATACGAAATAAAATGTCTTTTGATTAAACATTTACACTTTTATTTGGCTATGATTCATTCATCCATTATCTTCTGCTTTGTCCTATATTAGGGTCGTGGGAGGGGTTCCCAATGCCCTTCCAGGGGAGAACAGGATGCCAATCTATCAATGGGCACACACTCACTTACACACATTATATGGGGCAATTTGGAGAACTCAACTGACTCGAACCATGTTTTTGGACTGTGGGAGGAAACCGGAGAACCCGGAGGAAACCCACACGGACACGTGGAGAATATGGAAACTCCACCCAGATTGGGATTGGAATCGGCAATCCCTAGCATTGAGAGGAGAACATGCTAAACACTAAGCCACCGTGCCGCCTTATTTGGCTATGATTATAAAACCTTATTCATTTTAATGTAGCGGGGGTGGCACGGTGGCTTAGTGGTTACCACGTTCTCCTCTCAGCACTAGGGATTCCTGGTTCGAATCCCCATCTGGGTGGAGTTTCCATTTTCTCCCTGTGTCCGTGTGGTTTTCCTCCGGGTTCTCCGGTTTCCTCCCACAGTCCAAAAACGTGGATCAAGTCAATTGAGTTCTCCAAAATTGCCCCATATAGAGTGTGTCTGTGTGAGTGAGTGTGTGTCCAGTGATAGATTGGCGTCCTGTCCTGGGTGTGTCTGCCCAGCGCCCGAAACTTTCTCCCTTGGATGGGAATGGGGAACCCCCCCGTGACCCTAATAGAGGATAAAGCGGAAGATAATGAATAAATGGGCCCATCACTGATGCCCACATTTGGAGACCATGGTCTTGATGTTGCCCGAGTCTGACAGGGTGCTAGTTACTAAACTGGTTGTTGTGTTATCATCCGGCAGTCTGTCAGTGCTGTCTTTCTACCGTTCTTCCTATAAGCAATGGGATAGGCCCCAGAATACCCTGCCACCCTAATTAGAAAACCGTTCTGTATGAGGTTAAATGCAAAATCGTCCGTTTACAGTCTCCCGTATGCAGTTCACATGATTTCGGGCTTGGATTTGCTCTAATTTGCTCCAACAGCATCGTTTGTTCTTCCCTTTTAGGTTCCCTCGTTTCATCACAGAGCAACGGCTTCAAAGGAGATTAAGAAAAAAAAAAAAAAACACACACAGACTGCGTACGCTGTGATCCGGGACCCGCCGACTCTCGCCAATTACCAGCCTGTGGTCACCTCACAATTCACAGCTGTGCCAAATGACAATTAAAAAAAAAAAAAAAAACAAGCCTCAGGGATCCTGCCTCAATCTGACCGAGTGGAAAAAGGGCAGCACACCAACACCTGCCCCCTTCCTCCCTGTGAAGAACTGACCATACCATACCACTATTATTCTTTTGTAGCTACACTGGACAGACTTCTCTCCTTCTGGGTGCCTGGGAGCAGGACGCGATCGCGGCGGACGCAGCCACGGATTCGGCGGGGGCAGCGATGACGGGACGAAGCTGGAGGGTTATAGTTCTGTAAATACAGGTCTGCAGTAGCCACTAATCATTTTTCACCTCTGACGATAAATGAAGTGGTCCATTTTTTTATTCTTTTCTAGGGCATAGATGACGTAGCTGGGTGCTAAGAATCAAGTGCCGTCCTGTTAAAATGTGCTGCTATGTTTATTACAGGCAATAGTTTTTTTGTTTTCCTAAAGCATTCGGTCATCGTTCCGTAAAACGAGTCGTTTCGGGACGCTCGACGGAAACAGGTGGAGGTGAAGCAGACGTGAACTCGACCACCTTTCACATCTCCAGCCTCGTCGGCGTGACCTCGCCGCCTTTCGGACCATCACGCCCTTTCTTCCGACTGTCGCCGTTCTGATTGTACACTTAGTGTAGACACGCCGTCGGCGCCGGACGGATTCTTTTCGGAGAAAAAACCTTTCTACGACGCGTCTTCAACATAACCGACTGATACGTTGCACTAACGCATGAGAATTCTCCAGAACACACCCAACTTTGATGAATTTGTTTTTAGAAATTTGCTTAATTTACTTTTTTTTAATAAAACAACACAGTGTATACACGATTCAATTAACGGCGTCATAAGTAGCTAAAGATCGATCTGTAAAATAAACGTTTTCTGATTTAATCACTGCAATCGGATTCGGGAAGTCGGGAAGCACTTTTAAAAGGTCGGCCTTGGCCGGCTAATCAAGCTCAGTCACCCGCTGGTTCGAGTGAATCCTTCTTCGGCACCCGTCTCAGCTGCTCAGCTTTTCAATCGTATCCAGAATGGAGGGTCCGGAGTAGTTGTTGGTCTCCAGTGCCTCTAATTTCCTTATGTACTCGGGGGGCAAGCCATTTTGTTGAGCTCCTAAACATACGACCTGTAGAGAGAAAAAAAAGTCCTCAGCATAATCAATGACCAGCAGCGTGGACAGCACATCACCCATCCGGTGTAAATCATATTCATTCATCCAATATCTTCCGCTTTATCCTTTATTAGGGTCGTGGTGGGGTTCCCCAGCCCATCCAGGGGAGAATGTTTCGGGCGCTGGGCAGATAGACCCAGGACAGGGCGCCAATCTATCGCTGGGCACACACTCACTCACACAAACACACTCTATATGGGGCAATTTAGAGAACTCAATTGACCCTGATCCATGTTTTTGGACTGTGGGAGGAAACCAGAGAACCCGGAGGAAACCCACGCAGACACGGGGAGAACATGGAAACTCCACCCAGATGGGGATTCGAACCGGCAATCCCTAGTGCTGAGAGGAGAACATGCTAACCACTAAGCCACCGTGCCGCCCCCAAGGTTGTAAGGTTTTTTATAAAAAAAATTTTTGCTGAGATGTAACAAAGATTTGCTTTGGGTATTTTAACGCAATGCTAACATTTCTGATATTTCATTCATCCATCATCTTCAGCTTCATCCTATATTAGGGTCGTGGGGGGTTCTCCATGCCCATCCAGGGAAGAACGTTTCGGGCGCTGGGCAGATACACCCAGGACAGGACGCCAATCTATCGCTGGGCACACACTCACTACCACAGACACACTCTATATGGGGCAATTTGGAGAATTCAATTGACTTGATCCATGTTTTTGGACTGTGGGAGGAAACCGGAGAACCCGGAGGAAACCCACGGGGAGAACATGGAAAAAGTTAATTGAATTCTCAAAATTGCCCCCTATAGAGTGTGTCTGTGTGAGTGAGTGTGTGCCCAGCGATGGATTGGCACCCTGTCCTGGGTCTGTCTGCCCAGCGCCCGAGACGTTCTCCCCTGGATGGGCATGGGGAACCCCACTGCGACCCTAATAGAGGATAAGCGGAAGATAATGAATGAATGAATGAATGGATAATCTGGGCGGCACGGTGGCTTAGTGGTTAGCACGTTCGCCTCTCAGCACTAGGAATTCCCGGTTCGAATCCCCATCTGGGTGGAGTTTCCATGTTCTCCCCGTGTCTGCGTGGGTATCCTCCGGGTTCTCCGGTTTCCTCCCACAGTCCAAAAACATGGATCAAGTTAATTGAATTCTCAAAATTGCCCCGTTTAGAGTGTGTCTGTGTGAGTGAGTGTGTGCCCAGCGATGGATTGGCGCCCTGTCCTGGGTCTATCTGCCCAGCGCCCGAGATGTTCTCCCCTGGATGGGCATAGGGAACCCCACCGCGACCCTAATAGAGGATAAGCGGGAGACAATGAATGAATGATAATCTGTAAATATTTGGCCTCTTGAAGGCGTACCTTTTTATACTGCGGCGAGGGCAGGCACTGTCTGAGATTGTTCATCTTATATGTTCTACAGAGAATCGGCCCACTTTCCGTTTCCACCATCAGCTCTATAGGGGTGTAGACACCCATGTCCACCTGTTCCTGTCTTCACAATAAAAGACAGTTTAGAGAGAATACAACATGAGGCAGTCCGATCTTTCTGAAGGTACTGAGGGACAGAGGGTGGGGTGCTAGTGAATTTTGTTCGACATACTTATCTAAAGTTGTGACGTCCTCAGAGGCCATTTTCCACACAACGCCCCAGACATCCTCGTTTGGACTTTCCTCAATGGTGGCCACGCCCCCATTCCACTTGCTGGTCACCTTTTCCCCCCACACACCGAATCTCAGTGCATAACCCTGAGAGGGCAAAACATTATTAAAAAGACGAAGCAATGACACGGCATGAAAAACTCAACGGTACATTGGATGAATGTTTCATAACGGCCTTTTGGGGCAGATAGTAAACTGCCCCTCGCTCCCCTGAGAGCTGATGAAGAACTAAAGCATGACAAACACAAATTGCAGCCATGAATGAGATGCTGTCTTTGTATTTTATATCTACAAACTGCAGCAATAAGTTTCATGTGTCTACAGAGTGCACAGTGAGTGGAGACAGTGAGTGAAACTCCAGCAGCACTGCTGTGTCTGATCTACTTGTACCAGCACAACACACACTAATACACCACCACCACCATGTCAAGTGCCACTGCAAGGCTAAGAATCATCCATCACCCAAATTATTAATAATCAATTGAGAACTACATATTGATGTATACAATAGTCAAACGTTTAGACACGCCCCCTTTTATGCCCCATGTATTGCCCAAGTTCCACTTCCAGTAAAGATGGACTTTGTAGTTCTACAATTCCACTCTATAGTCCATCTGTGTTCTACAGTACATACTGTGTACTCTGTTCTTATGGTCAGAACCCCAATAGTACCACCACAGAGCAGGGGGTATTGGGTGGGGGCATTATTCCTATCCCAGCAGTGTGACTGAGGTGAATCTGTTTCGTAAATGGAGCTGATACAGCAGAGTGAGGAGGTCCTAATAAAGTGGAAGGTTTGGGAACAGGAACTCTGTTCTAATGGTCAGGACCCCAATAGTACCACCACAGAGTCGGGTTATTGGGTGGGGGCAATATTCCTATCCCAGCAGTGTCACAGAGGTGGAGAACTGAACCTACAGCAGCACTGCTGCACTAGAACCCCCTCACCTAATAAAGTGGAAGGTTTGGGAACAGGAATAGGAACGGTTGTGTAAACATAATTATATTCATTTAAATATGAGGACCTTGCAGGCATATTGCTCAGTGTATTGAGGGCGGGTCTGTTAAACAAACCCAAATTAAATACCACTAATAAGGACGGTATGGTAATCTGTGCTTTTCTTGGCTTCCGCAACATTTTAATAGCTGGCATTTGCACAAATTCTGACAGTTTCACAAATTATAATGTGGTCTAATTCATCACTCACTCAGGTTATTCTGTGGCCAACAGATGTTACCGTCTCTTAACTTCTGCTTTTCTTATCTAGTGGCATCTAGTTGGTTTCACCAACTCCTCATTCACAACCCTGTCATAAAATCACATCACAGCAGCGACATTACATACTTTTGTCTCAACAGAGAATCATAGAGGCTTTGCCCAATCTTATTATCTCCTGTTTTAATTCTCTACTGGGGTGGGGGGGGGTTCCATGACTATCCAGTGGGCACATACTCACACATCACACATAATCTATATGGGGCAATTTATTCATTCATTCATTATCTTCTGCTTTATCCTCTGTTAGGGTCGCGGGCGGGGGGGGGGGGGGTTCCCCATGCCCATCCAGGGAAGAACGTTTCGGGCGCTGGGCAGATACACCCAGGACAGGGCGCCAATCTATCGCTGGGCACACACTCACTCACACACACACTCTATATGGGGCAATTTTGTGAATTCAATTAACTTGATCCATGTTTTTGGACTGTGGGAGGAAACCGAAGAACCCGGAGGAAACCCACGCAGACACGGGGAGAACATGGAAACTCCACCCAGATGGGGATTCGAACCGGGAATCCCTAGTGCTGAGAGGCGAACGTGCTAACCACTAAGCCACCGTGCCGCCTGGGGCAATTTAGAGCAGCCAATTGCCCTTGAACCCATGTTTTGGGGAAAAAACTGGAATACCCGGAGGAAACCCCCACACAGACACTGGGAGAACATGGAAACACCACCCAGATCGGGATTTGAACCTGGATCCCTAGCGTTGAGAGTCGCCCCATGTTTTAAGTAATAGGGCGGGGTAGCTCAGTGGTTCGGGTGTTGGGTTATCAATCTGAAGGTTGTGGGTTCAAATCCCAGGTCCACTGAAGTTACCAATGTGGGTCCTTGAGCAAGACCCTTAACCCTCATTGCTCCAGGGATGTTGTGATGAACCCTGTGCTTACCTTGTAAGTCGCTTTGATAAAAGCGTCCAATAAATGACCAACGTAAATGTAATTGAAATGACATTTTGTTGACCTCATGGACCAGTGTGTTTGCAGTCGTGCTGAGACAATTTGAGATTCTTTCTAAATACTGGTTTTCTCTCCCAGATTTTTTAATAAACTGAAGACGAAACACCTTTTTACAAAAACTTGCTCTAATCTCTTTACCTGTATCCTCCCTCCATTCAGACGATGAACGAATCGGCACACCGGATAAACACTTCAGCTGGTTACTTTCTAACTAACAGTCTTAACTTATGTTCCTCTCTTAATTCTAAATCACTTATTAATGTCTAGAAATTGCAAATAATTCACAGAGATGATGAGCCTCAACCTTAGACAAGCTAAACAAGTCCATCCATCCATTATCTCCCGCTTTGCCTCTACTAGGGTCCGGAGGGGGGGGTTCCCATGCCCATCCAGGGAAGAACGTTTCGGGCGCTGAAAAGATACACCCAGGACAGGACGCCAATCTATCACTGGGCACACACTCACTTACAGAAACACACTCTATATGGGGCAATTTGGAGAACTCAATTGACTTGATCCATGTCTTTGGACTGTGGGAGGAAACCGAAGAACCCGGAGGAAACCCACGCGGACACAGGGAGAACATGGAAACTCCACCCAGATTGGGATTCGAACCGGAAATCCCCAGCGCTGAAAGGAGAACATGCTAAACCACTAAGCCACCGTGCCACCCTGTGCGCTCACTTCACTCAGTGTATATATATATATATATATATATATGTGTGTGTGTGCGCGCATGTCATTGCATGAAACAACTAGGAATTATACTTATTAAATAACATATATAGGGCGGCACGGTGGCTTAGTGGTCAGCATGTTCTCCTCTCAGCGCTAGGGATTCCCGGTTCGAATCCCCATCTGGGTGGAGTTTCCATGTTCTCCCCGTGTCTGCGTGGGTTTCCTCCGGGTTCTCCGGTTTCCTCCCACAGTCCAAAAACATGGATCAAGTTAATTGAATTCTCAAAATTGCCCCATATAGAGTGTGTTTGTGTGAGTGAGTGTGTGTCCAGCGATGGATTGGCGCCCTGTCCTGGGTCTATTTGCCCAGTGCCCGAGACGTTCTCCCCTTGATGGGCATGGGGAACCCCACCGCGACCCTAATAGAGGATAAAGCGGAAGATAATGAATGAATGAATGAAATAACATATATTACTATGACGGGCGGCACGTGACATATGACATTGACCTAGAATCCCCTTTAAGCTTCACTTATTGTCCATGTTCTCAGTTCCACTTCCTGTAAAGATGGACTTTGTAGTTCTCCAATTCCAGACTGTAGTCCATCTGTTTGTGTTCTACAGTACATACTGTGTACTCTGTTCTAATGCTCAGAACCCCAATAGTACCACCACAGAGCAGGGGTTATTGGGTGGGGGCATTAGTCCTATCCCAGCAGTGTGACTGAGGTGGAGAAATGAAACTCCAGCAGCACTGCTGCACTAAAACCCCCTCACTACATCAGTGTCACTGCAGAACTGACCATAAACAATCCACCACCCAAATGATACCTGTTCTGTGATGCTGCTGACCAACAGAGAACAGAGAACCAACAACAAGAACACAGATGGACTACAGTCTGGAATTGTAGAACTACAAAGTCCATCTATATGATAAGTGGAGGACATGGAGGATGGAGCCAGAAGGGGGCGTGTCCAAACGTTGGACTGGTACTGTATATGTGAAAGTGATAAAGTCATCCATTTTGCCAGCTGTACTTACACACACACACACACACACACAAACACACACACGGCACCCGGGCAAAGTTAGGGTTAGGTGCCTTGCCCCAAAAAAGGGGGCGTGTCCAGACTTTTGACTGACAGCGTATGTGTTGTGTGTTCACAGACGGAGCGGTGCCATTAACAGGTAATTAATGTGTAATTAATGAGGTGAAGGGCAGATGTAAAGCAGTAAACGCTGTACCTTCAGTCTGCCGACGCAGTGAAAGGTCGCTGACGGGTTTCTGAGTCTCAGACGCTCCTTCAACAAATTACTGCCAAACGCAAAGTACATGAAATACCCCGCATGAGCCATGCTGAGAACGCACACACTCTGAGGTGGTCGTCATTAATAAACTAAATCAACAGAATTAAAAACGAAGAGGCCGAAGAGAAGAACGCTGTCAGCGCTGCCCGCTTTCTAGAAATCTGCAGAGAGCGCTTTATATCTGGAGGCTGTCCCGCTGTCAAAATAAAAGCCCCCACCGCGAGGCAACATAATTGAAACTGGTGATAATGGCAAACCCTCAGTCAATAAATATTCCTCCATCCATCCATCTATTAGCTTCTGCTTTATCCTCTACTAGGGTCGCGGGGTGGGGGTGGGGGGGTTGCCCCCATGCCCATCCAGGGGAGAACGTTTCGGGCGCTGGGCAGATACACCCAGGGCAGGGCGCCAATCTATCACTGGGCACACACTCACTCACACAGACACACTCTATATGGGGCAATTTGGAGAATTCAATTGACTTGATCCATGTTTTTGGACTGTGGGAGGAAACCGGAGAAGCCGGAGAAAACCCACGCAGACACGAGGAGAACATGGAAACTCCACCCAGATTGGGATTGAAACCGGGAATCCCTAGTGGTGAGAGGAGAACATGCTAAACTACTAAGCCACCGTGCCACCCTTGGCAAACCCCTAGTAAATAAATATTTATCCATCCATCATCTTCCGCTTTATCCTCTATTAGGGTCATGGTGGGGTTCCCCATGCCCATCCAGGGGAGAACGTCTCAGGTGCTGGGCAGATACACCCAGGACAGGGTGCCAATCCATCGCTGGGCACACACTCACTCACACAGACACACTCTATATGGGGCAATTTGGAGAACTCAATTGACTTGATCCATGTTTTTGGACTGTGGGAGGAAACCAGAGAACCTGGAGGAAACCCACGCAGACACGAGGACATGGAAACTCCACCCAGATGGGGATTCGAACCGGGAATCTCTAACGCTGAGAGGAGAACGTTCTAAACCACTAAGCCACCGTGCCGCCCACCTTGTAAATCGCTATGGATAAAAGCGTCCAATAAATGACCGAATGTAATGTAAGATATTTATTTATTGATAAATATCTTGCACTTAATTATTAGTTTTCTTTCCCTCTTACAAAGAACAAAAGGCTGGAATAGAGGGACCTACTAAGTGACCGAATATAAAGAATGTGGTTCTATGCTTTCAGTACAAGACCCTCTCTTAGTTTAGTGGTTCGCACATTTGTCCTCTCAGCCTTGGAGATCCAGGTTCGAACCCTGAATCTG
>JAFMOD010000753.1:537415-568850 GCA_019802435.1 Corydoras maculifer
GCGACTACACAACACCGAGAAGCCGCTTTTTAGGAGTCTGACGTCACTAAAGCTCACAATACGCAGAACATCACGTTGGCCATTGAATAATAATCAGGAAACGAAGCACACAAAAGATCTCCATAGCAACGGAGCTCCGAAACACTGAAGCATCAGAACGCAGAGGTTAATTCATTAAGGTTTCTCGGTGAATCCGAGCGTCTTTAATTGTGTATTAAGGCCTTTGATCTGCCGCCTCTTCCCGCCGTTAGCTCGTAGCGATTAGCCGCCGCTTCATCATCCCGCTCCATCCTCATCACCGCGGCCTCGCCTCTCTCCCGTGTCGGGCTCCATCTGCAGAGCGCGCGCGGCGGGGGGGACTCACCTCACGAGTTTCATTTCAGCGACGAAATTATGACGACGAAACGACGAACAGAACAAACAACCACCGCTCAGTCAGCGCCGCCGGACACAGAGTACTGCTTCCGGTGCAAAACGGAAGAGGAGGCCTTCACAAAGCAGGTTCAGGATGGGTTGCCAGTGCGCGCGATTGAACCCCAATCTGGATTATACTGGATTAAAAAAAAACAGATTCAGGGAGGCACGGTGGTTTAGCATGTTCTCCTCCCAGCGCTAGGGATTCCCGGTTCGAATCCCCATCTGGGTGGAGTGTCCATGTTCTCCCCGTGTCAGCGTGAGCTTTCTCCGGGTTCGCCGGTTTCCTCCCACAGTCCAAAAACATGGATCAAGTTAATTATTCGTTCATTCATTCATTAGCACCCGCTTTATCCTCTATTAGGGTCGCGGTGGGGTTCCCCAAAACGTTTCGGGCGCTGGGCAGATACACCCAGGACAGGGCGCCAATCCATCACTGGGCACACACTCACTCACACAAACACACTCTATATGGGGCAATTTGAAGAACTCAATTGACTTGATCCATGTTTTTGGACTGTGGGAGGAAACCGGAGAACCCGGAGGAAACCCACGCGGACACGGGGAGAACGTGGAAACTCCACCCAGATGGGGATTCGAACCGGGAATCCCTAGAGCTGAGAGGAAAGGGTTTGTTTATAGTTGTCAAATCTGGCAACCTGACAGAATCTGGCAACCGGATTACAGGAACTCGTTCACNATTTGAAGAACTCAATTGACTTGATCCATGTTTTTGGACTGTGGGAGGAAACCGGAGAACCCGGAGGAAACCCACGCGGACACGGGGAGAACGTGGAAACTCCACCCAGATGGGGATTCGAACCGGGAATCCCTAGAGCTGAGAGGAAAGGGTTTGTTTATAGTTGTCAAATCTGGCAACCTGACAGAATCTGGCAACCGGATTACAGGAACTCGTTCACGGAAGCGAATGGTGTTTTTTTTGTAATTGTGTAATCCGACGCTCTGCGGTGTTTAATCGGATTATAAAGCCCCGGCGCTCGGTGTTTTTATTCCAGCGGTGTTTCGGTGTGCAGGGCGGTGCTGGCGGGCGGGGGCTGCTCCTCGGAGTGATGGTGGGTGGAGGTGGACGGAGGGAGGAAGCGCGGGGAGTTAAGCGGTACGTGTCCCAACTCGCGGGGCGGTAATGCCGGGGATCTGCTATCGGATTATCTGCCCTCGCTGAGAACCGCGGCCGGCAGCATGTTTCAGAAGGCGTCGCTGACCGCCGTCATCGTGGGGGTCTTCATCGTCTACGTGCTGCACACGTGCTGGGTGATGTTCGGCATCGTGTACACCAAACCCTGCGAGCAGCCCGCGAGTGACACCTGCGTCACCCCCTACCTGGCTGCAAAACCTCGCCTTCAGGTGAGGACACATCGTCCTGACATTTCATCCATCCATCCACCCATTCACCCACTCATCCACCCACCCATTCACCCACTCATCCACCCACCCACCCACCCTTCCACTCACCCATCCACCCACCCATCCATCCATCCACCCATTCACCCATCCATCCACCTACCCACCCTTCCACCCACCCATCCATCCATCCATCCATCAGTACTGTCACTGATGTGGTGAGGGGGTTCTAGTGCAGCAGTGCTGCTGTAGTTTCATTTCTTCACCTCAGTCACACTGCTGGAATAGGAATAATGCCCCCACCCAATAACCCCTGCTCTGTGGTGGTTCTATTGGGGTTCTGACCATTAGAACAGAGTACACAGTATGTACTGTAGAACACAAACAGATGGACTACAGTCTGGAATTAGAGAACTACAAAGTCCATCTTTACAGGAAGTGGAACTGAGAACATGGAGGATAATTGGAGCAAAAAAGGGGGCGTGGTCAAACTAGTGACTAGTCCTATACATCCATTATCTTCCACCCAGTGCCCGAAACTTCATAAATTCTCCCCTGGATGGGCTTGGGCAACCCCCCCTGTGACCCTAGTCCCTATCCATCCATCATCTTCCACTTTATCCTCTACTAGGTTCACTAGGTTGGGGGAGGGGTGTCCCCATGCCCATCCAGGGGGGAACGTTTTAGGCGCTGGGCAGATACACCCAGGACAGGACGCCAATCTAGCGCTGGGCACACACTCACTCACACAGACACACTCTATATGGGGCAATTTGAAGAACTCAATTGACCTTGATCCATGTTTTTGGACTTTGGGCGGAAACCGGAGAACCCTGAGGAAACCCACACAGACACGGGGAGAACATGGATACTCCACCCAGATTGGGCTCCAAACCGGGAATCCCCAGCGCTGAGAGGAGAACATGCCAACCACTAAGCCACCGTGCCACCCGTGACTAGCACTAGTAAATTCAAACTAGTTACAATTTGAAAATGACCAGATTTCCACACGTTCAGCTCATTAATGAATTTCATTGTATAAATATTTGTTTTTTCTTTAAACAGCTGAGCATCTTTACAGCAGTGCGGCCCAATGCTGAGGGCGGTCACGCTTTGATTCATAAAGAGGAAGATTTTGATGTCTACACCAGATTTGAGAGGTAAATATGTTCCTTTGGCTTTATTTGGAAATTTCGCGATGATTTTTGAGGGTCAAGATGCAAAAATTTTTTTATTAAAGTAATTAATCAGTTGGCGGCACGGTGGCTTAGTGGTTTTGTATGTTCTCCTCTCAGCGCTAGGGATTCCTGGTTCGAATCCCCATCTGGGTGGTGTTTTCATGTTCTCCCCGTGTCTGCGTGGGTTTCCTCCGGGTTCTCTGGTTTCCTCCTACAGTCCAAAAACATGGATCAAGAATTCTCCAAATTGCCCCATATAGAGTGTTTCTGTGTGAGTGAGTTTGTACCCAGTGATAGATTGGCATCCTGTCCTGGGTGTATCTGCCCAGCGCCTGAAATGTTCTCCCCTGGATGGGCATGGGCCCGGCGACCTTAATAGACAGAGATAATGAATGAATGAATGTTAATCAAACACTGTCCACATGACAATATACCTGAGTCTTAGTAATCCAGCGACATCTACACTGCCTAACCTTCATGACACGATAAAATCTTTCTCTTTCCTGATAGGTCGATAAATGTGTCGCTGCCGATGAAGACGCGGAAGAACGGCACACTCTACGCGATGGTGTTCGTACACCGGGCAGGAATGTCACCCGGGCAGGATCCGCATCAAGTACACTTGGTGACGCAGCTCACCACCTACATGCTGCCCAAACCGGCTGAAGTCAGCCTGATCACCGGAGAGGAATTCCCTCCCGTGAGATACACTCGCTCTTTTTCACAAATCCACATTTAAAACATCGGAATAACAAATGTCCGCGTTAGTGAATTTGAGTCCAGGCTGGTCCTCAGTGATGATGTCACACAGAGGTTTGTAGAATATAAGGAGGACACAGAACACTGAAGTCATGTCATTATTTTCGAGTCTGTGTCCAGTTGCCCACTTTGTGTCCAAACAGGGTTTTCAGCTAGAATTAGTTTGCATGCACAGATATTAAATATTAATCAACGTTGGCTTAGTGGTTTACCATGTTCTCCTCTCAGCGCTAGGGATTCCCGGTTCGAATCCCCATCTGGGTGGAGTTTCCATGTTCTCCCCGTGTCCGTGTGGGTTTCCTCCGGGTACCTTCCACAGTCCAAAAACATAGAGCAAGTCAATTGAGTTCTCCGAATTGTCCCATATAGAGTGTGTTTGTGTGAGTGAGTGTGTGCCCAGTGATGGATTGGCGTCCTGTCCTGGGTGTATCTGCCCAGCGCCCAAGACGTTCTCCTCTGGATGGGCATGGGGAACCCCCCTGCGACCCTAATAGAGGATAAAGCGGAAGATAATGAATAAAAGAAACAACCTCGTGTACAGAAAGGAAACATAATTTTTGCCATTTAAAAATCCTACTTGGACCCCGAGTATCAAGAATGAGAAGAACAAAGTAAAGCATGGTGACATCCATCCATCTATTATATTCCGCTTTATCCTCTATTAGGGTTGCAGTGGGGTTCCCCATGCCCATCCAGGGAAGAACGTTTTGGGCGCTGGGCGGATACACCCAGGACAGGACGCCAATCTATCACTGGGCACAAACTCACTCACACACTCTATATGGGGCAATTTGGAGAACTCAATTGACTTGATCCATGTTTTTGGACTGTGGGAGGAAACCGGAGGAAACCCACGCAGACACGGGGAGGACATGGAAACTCCACCCAGATTGGGACTCGAACCGGGAATCCCTAGAGCTGAGAGGAGAACATGCTAACTACTAAGCCACCGTGCCACCGACCAAAATAATTAATCAAATTAAATTAATTCTATTTTGCATACAGTCTCTACACATAGATTGCATACACACTCTCCACATTTAACCCATTATCGCAGTGAAACACACACATATATATATATATATATATTTAAACACATAAGTGGATATAGTTGTAGGCTTGTGGTTGCCTGAAGGTCCCCGGTTCAATTCCCAGTCCCCCCATGTTCTATGGATTAAGTTCCCTTGGGTAAAGCAGTAAACCCTAAGTACTGCTCGGGCGCCATATACAGTGCCGCTTAAGAGCAATTGGGTTTGAGTGACTTGCCCTAGGGCACTTGATTAGCCTGGTAATCTGACTGGGAACCTTCACGTCACAAATCTGGTTCCTTAACCAAAGTGTAGTGGTGAAATGACAGCACTGACTCGCCCATGTCACCATTTTGACCTTGTTTTGGTCTGTTGGCCTGTCTCTGTAATGGATGTCTAAGGTATTAACAATCTCATAACCGAAAATCTCTCCCTCCACCGCAGGAGCCTCAGAAACTGGGCGGAGGTGGTGAGCTCGACCGACCCGTGTCCCATTGGCGCTCAAGACTCACGCTGAATATTGTGGCTGAGAACTTCTTGTTTAATCGAGATGGGATTCCCAGTGACGTGCACCGCTACATGAAAGTGTGAGTTCGGGTTTTCATTGGTGTGCTGTGTTTTGATACGATGCCCTCCTGACCTCCATGTTTTCATTCATTCATTCATTATCTAACGCTTTATCTGATCTTTGGTACACTGATCTTTGTGGTTTCTTCGTCTTTTAGGTATCAGAACGGAAAGAAGATGGTCTACCTGCCCCTGCTGTTTATAGATGAGCTGAGTAACAGAGTGAAAGATTTAATCGTACGTGAAACACTGATTTCTGATTATGAACTGAATGTGATCATGTGATTCTAAATACAGAACATAACAATGCAGAGGAATCTGACATATTCAGAAATAAGCACATGTGGGGGGTACCGATGAAGTGGCATTTAAAGTGGAGTCAGTAAAGTACTGATTATTCCTTTGCCCCTAAATTGAGTTCCAGTCTAAAAGTCGCTCCAGGTTAATTATTAATGATTGTTATCAGTTGATTATAAAACTGTAAAGTGTTTTCTTGCTCCATCCTCCATGTCCTCCACTGGAATTGTAGAACTACAAAGTCCAGCTTTACAAGAAGTGGAAATGAGAACATGCCCAGCGATGGATTGGCGCCCTGTCCTGGGTCTATCTGCCCAGCGCCCGAGACGTTCTCCCCTGGATGGGCATGGGGAACCCCACCGCGACCCTAATAGAGGATAAGCGGAAGATAATGAATGAATGAATGAATGAAATGAGAACATGGACAATACATGGGGCATAAAAGGGGGCGTGTCCTAACTTTAGTTTGGTTCCATACCAACAGCACAGCCATATATATATATATAGATTAATGTTGGACAGTACATTATATTAATGCAAAATAAAACCCAAATACTTGGTTCTGAATGAGCGGTGGAGCCAGGGTATTGGATGAGAGAATGGATTCCACCTCCTGCTTTGTTTTAAGTCTCTGTATGTAAAGCCTTCCTCTCTCTCTCTCTGTGCCTGGCCTCCTTTTAAAGCCTGCAGACACACAGACAATAATGTGCATCATAAGTGCAACTGATAAAACAGACGAGCAGTGTGGAAATGAGGAAATGCACCTAATGAAGAAGCCATTGAGTCAGGCTATGTGTGATAAGGATGCCTTTATAATCTACATATAAATGAAAATCCTCTGGCTTATGTTAATGACTAAGTTTGCATTTACGTGTAGACCTTCTGACTGCATCATGGAAGATCATGTGTATATATATATAGGCGGCACGGTGTCTTAGTGGTTTAACATGTTCTCCTCTCAGCACTAGGCATTCTCGGTTCAAATCCCCATCTGGGTGGAGTTTCCATGTTCTCCCAGTGTCCGCGTGGGTTTCCTCTGGGTTCTCTGGTTTCCTCCCACAGTCCAAAAACATGGATCAAGTCAATTGAATTGAATTCTCCAAATTGACCCATATAGAGTTTGTCTGTGTGAGTGAGTGTGTGCCCAGCGATAGATTGGCGCCCTGTCCTGGGTGTATCTGCCCAGCGCCCAAAACGTTCTCCCCTGGATTGGCATGGGGAACCCCCCCGCGACCCTAATATAGGATAAAAGCAGAACATAATGAATAAATGGGGGGGGGGAATTTATATATTTATATATATATATATATATATATATATATATACACACACATACTTCCTCTTCTTCTCTTTTTTAACTTAAGATGTAGTGCACATTGTCAGAACTGACCTGCATGTGTCTGACATTAAATATCTGTTACAGGAAATAAACAGCACTACCACTGAAATGCCCCTGACTATATCGTACGACACCATAGCTCTGGGTAAACTGCGCTTCTGGATCCATATGCAGGATGCTGTCTTTTCACTGCAGCAGTTTGGTGAGTTAAACATGTTCTGTTTTTATAACGACCTGCACCCATTAACATGAACACCCTAAGCTGGGGACAACATCCATCCATTATCCTCCATTAGGGTCGTGGGGGGGTTCCCCATGCCCATCCAGGGGAGAACGTTTCGGGCGCTGGGCAGATATACCCAGGACAGGACGCCAACCTATCGCTGGGCACACACTCTACAGACACACTCTGTGGGGCAATTTGGAGAACTCAGTTGACCATGATCCATGTTTTTGGACTGTGGGAGTAACTCACACGGGGAGAAAATGGAAACTGGGATTTGAACCGGGAATCCCCAGCGTTGAGAGGCGAATGTGCTGACCACTAAGCCACCGTGCCGCCCTGGGACAACATCCTTTGGGTTATTTTCTTTTATTATTAAAAGTGTGAAGGGAGGGGGGGGGCAGAGGACAATAGATTTTACTGAAGGTAATTGATGCACCTTCTGGTGGTTCCACTAATGACCGGGGTGTCAGCAGTTTGGTTTTCATGCAGTCTGTAAGTAAAACCTCTCCCTGTTGCCCAATGATTTTGGTGGCTTAATGGTTAGTACAGCCGCCTCTCAGCGCTGGTGATCCAGGTCTAAATCCCAGTCTGGATGGGGTTTCCATGTTCTCCCTGTGTTTTCATTGGGCTCTTGAATTTTTTTTTTCCACAATCCAAAAACATGAATTCAAAGTTTTTTTGTTTGCTCTAAATTGCTCCTATATAGTTATGTGTGCATGACCATAGTGGAGGATTAAACAAAAGATAATCAGGGGGGATGAAATTGTCTTGAGGCGGAATGCAATAAGGAGACTGGATTTATTACACACAGAATTGACCTTTATTCACAGATTGCATTTGAATCCAATTCTAGATGCCACTGCTGCCTGGTGGATCTGCCCTTATACCTCGAATATGAGTTTATATCCTCTATTTACCATCCATCGCATTTATCTTCTGGCCACATACAAACATACTGTACATTTATATTTGTATTTGTGTAAGTTTATTTCTAAGGCATTTCACTATATAATAGTGATTAGACTTTAAAATAAACTACTGAAACTAAATGGGTCATGTATTAATTAATAACTTTATTTTTGTAGGCTTTACAGAAAAGGATGCAGATGAAATCAAAGGCATATTCGTGGACACCAATCTCTACTTTCTCGCTTTAACCTTCTTTGTTGCAGCTTTTCATGTAAGTGCATTTGAACAGGACACACCCACATTTGGTTTTATTACAGGATCAGTATTTTAATTCACCTTTAAAACAACTCCATTATTACAAACTGATCATTCTGTATATAACCACCGTTTATTCACAATATTATACTACGCTAATTACTTCACACATAATTTGCACTTCACTTAATAATTGATGTCACGGTTGTGTTTGTATATTCTATTTTTTTTTTTTTTTTTTTTTTTTTTTTTTTTTTTTTTTTTTTTTTGGTAATATGTCAAATGCAAATTTCTTTTGCTAAAATTCCTTTTTTTCTCTCCTTCGTTTATATTTTTTCTTTTTGTTGTGACCAACAGAAAAACTGCTGATAATTGTTTCTAATTTGAACAATTTTCTGGTTTTAGCTCTTATTCGATTTCCTGGCCTTTAAAAATGACATCAGCTTTTGGAAGCAGAAGAAAAGCATGGTGGGAATGTCCAGTAAAGCAGGTGATGAAGCTGCACACTGAGTATTCATAAGACAAGGGTTGTATGTTGTAGTTTAGAGCTTTTGTAATATTAATGGAATTTTTTTTTGCAGTGTTGTGGAGATGTTTCAGCACCATAGTCATTTTCCTCTACTTGCTGGATGAGCAGACCAGCCTGCTGGTGCTTATCCCTGCTGGAATTGGATCTGTAATAGAGGTGTGTCTCTTTAGCCTTAACATCAAACTTATATAGTAACCCATTGTAGGATTTAGTTATAGTATTTCTATGGTTGTGATATGGTAAACAATATTAAGATCACTTATTTTAGTCGCATGTATAGATTAACAAAAGACATTCCGTTTTCTTCGTGCATTTCTGATCAGTTCCAGTTTACTCTCTGTAAGATCTGAGTACAAAGTCTCCTTAGAATCATTACTGCCCTCCTGTAAAACACACCAGAAACCCCAAACTTATAAACCCCTCCTAATGATCCAAGTATATACAACGCTGGCGAACTACTGGATCACCACGAATACTAAGAGAAGCAGTAAGACCTAAAAACACCAAAGAAATGATTGCATATTTAAAGATAACTGGGCTAAAGCCGGCGGCACGGTGGCTTGGTGTTTTAGCATGTCCTCCTCTCAGCGCTAGGGATTTCCGGTTCGAATCCCCATTTCCATTCCCAGTTTCCATGTCCTCCCCGTGTCCGTGTGGGTTTCCTCCGGGTTCTCCGGTTTTCTCCCACAGTCCAAAAACATGGATCAAGTCAATTGAGTTCTCCAAATTGCCCCATGTACAGTGTGTGTGTGTGTGTGAGTGTGTGTGTGTCCAGTGATAGATTGGCACCCTGTCCTGGGTGTATCTGCCCAGCGCCCGAAACGTTCTCCCCTGGATGGGCATGGGGAACCCCACCGCGACCCTAATAGAGGATAAAGCGGAAGATAATGAATGAATGAATGAATGAATGGGCTAAAGCCTTGCTTTTAGATGTGTAGACACTTAGTTAAAGCTTTAATGAATACTTATCTTTCCTGCCCTGTATATAACCTGGCATTAAATAAATACCCAAACAAACATTAAGATCTTAAAGCTGTAGTAGATCCACCAGGTTTGGGCCATCCTTGTCACCACACTTTGTCCAGTGCTGATCCACATGGAGGTGTTTGTTTGGGTTGCCTACTCCTCACAGGGACAGACAGAAGTGTGGCTGCTGTATATGTAGACTCACTGAACATCATAGGACTCAAAAGATCAAAGTAAAGGCTGCACGTTGAAGCATCATTATACATTGAAGAGGTTCTTTTCTGGGTCTTTTTCAGGTTTGGAAAGTAAAGAAAGCCTTCAAAATCTACATTATATGGAAGAATTTTACTCCAACGTTCATGGTGAGAGCTTTTGTTAAATTTTTCTTTTTTAAAAAGTGTGTTTTTAAGAGTTTGATCAACCCATTAACGCTAAACACAAGTGTTATTTTGACTTTCAGTCTAAGTAGAAATAGAGAATTTATCTTGGCAATGTTTTATGAAAGCAATAAGGTTCGAGAGGGGGTGGCATTATTGTGAATAATTCACCTTCACGCTATTTTTTCAAAATATACTCCGACTCGTTCTCTTCGCTCCAGTGATGATCGCCGCCTGGTGGTTCCACCTCACCGAGGAGCTAATTCTCACTCCGTGGCGTTCACCACTGCAAAATGATGGAATGTTCTTCCCAACTCTGTCCGTAAGGCAGAATCACTAAACTGTTTTAAGAAACTACTGAAGACGCATCTCTTTAACAAATACCTGTTGTAGAGAAAGAAAGAAAAAAAAAGGGGGGGGGGGCACAGCATCGAATAACAATCAGGTTTGATGAATTTACAGTATAGTTGGTTTTCTCCATGGCTTCTGACTTGTGGGGTTCTCATTTGTAAGTCGCTTTGGATAAAAGCGTCTGCTGAATGACTAAATGTAAATGTAATGTAAATGTAATTCATGGGAAAGAGGTTTTATTAGATAAAGTTACACCATTTTCCTGTGATTCATTCACAAAAATACACATCCTTGAGTGTCTTATTGCTTTTATAAAAGGGTTACAAACACACTATAATAAAAAAACAAGGTTTAATTCATAAATGTGTTATTAAAAGCATAAAGGTTACACTGAGTGACAGGTTTACTGTTTCCCCTAACAATCACATACCGCCATCTGGTGGCCAGATTACAGAACAACACGGAACACAGTTTATTTAAAAGATCTGAAAAAATGTATATCAAGAGTATATTTAAGTGTGAAGCGCACAGAGGTGTGTGTTATTGTCAGTGATGTCACGGCTGGACAAATGCCTCAGCCAATCAGATTTAAGGACTGGAACTATCCGTTTTATAATAAAAAAAAGGTGAAGGCTGGTGGAACTGCTCTCCTGTAGTGTTGGGATCGCTGTTGGGATATTCGTATGTCGTGTTTATTTATAGTTCATGTTTTAATCCTCGTTGCAGTTTGGAAAGTCTGATGAGTCGGAGAAAAGGACCGAGGAATATGACAGTTTGGTAAGATCTGATTGTATCCTATCAGATTGTATTTCATTATGATTTAACCTGATGGTAAATCTCATTAGTGTTGTTTTGAATGCTGGTTGTCTTACAGGCGATGAAATACCTCTCATACCTGCTGTACCCGTTATGTCTGGGTGGCGCCATTTATGCGCTGGTGTTTGTGAAGTACAAAAGGTACGACGCCAACCTGGTGCACGGAGTCATGTTAATGTTTAAGTGTCACATGTTTACCTTTAAATACTTTGTGCTTTTAACAGCTGGTACTCCTGGGTGATTAACAGTTTAGTCAATGGTAAGTTTATTCATTCATATCTGTTCTAACCCATTGTCCTTTTAACCCTTTGATATTTAGCATTATAAAAAATCATAACCATAAGATCAGTTTATACTTAGTATACGTATACTCACAGTATATCATTTTATATGATCATCATTATATCATCCAAATTGAACAAAGTCTCCTTAGAATCATTACTGCCCTCCTGTGAAGCACACCAGAAACCCCAAACTGGTAAACCCCTCCTAATGATCCAAATATTTACGACACTGCCGAACTACTGGATTCCCACAGATACTGAAAGAAGCAGTGAGACCTAAAAACACCAAAGAAATAATTGCATATTTAAAGATAGATAACTGGGCTAAAGTCTTGCTTTTAGATGTGTAGACACTTGGTTAAATCTTTAATTAATACCTTATATTTAATTATTTTAATCAATTAATACTATCTTTCCGGCGGCACGGTGGCTTCCTGGTTCAAATCCCCATCTGGGTGGAGTTTCCATATCCTCCCCGTGGGTTTCCTCCGGGTTCTCCGGTTTCCTCCCACAGTCCATGGATCAAGTTGATTGAATTCTTCACAATAACCCCATATAGAGTGTGTTTGTGTAAGTGTGTGTGTGCCCAGCGATGGATTGGCGCCCTGTCCTGGGTGTATCTGCCCAGCGCCCGAAACGTTCTCTACTGGATGGGCATGGGGAACCCCACCGCGACCCTACTAGAGGATAAAGCGGGAGATAATGAATGAATGAATACTATCTTCCCTGCCATATATATAACCTGTGAATATATAGCGTTACCCAAACAAACAAACATCAAGATCTTTGAGCTGTAGTAGATCCACCAGGTTTGGGCCATCCTGGTCACCATACTAAGTTTATACTTAGTATATGTATACTCACAGTATATTATTTTCACTTTCCACTTGATGCCTCCTGCATTTTTGGATATACTAGCCCTTAACATCTAATAGATTTTTTTTTTTATTTTTACCATGTAGAAGGCAGATGGCGATTTGAAATGCAGGCACAGCTTCATTTCAGAGAGACAGAATGTGTGTCAGTTGTGTGGACATAAAAGGACGTACTTCAGTGACTGATTAGTTTTATTTTCTTGTCTTACCCAACAGGGGTGTATGCTTTTGGATTTCTCTTCATGCTACCTCAGCTATTTGTGAACTACAAGGTCGGTACACGGTCATTTTGTTCCTTTGGACTGATTAATAACAGAACCACCATTAATAATAGAACCTAGAATTTATCCTAGTTGTTTTTTATTCTGTTCTTCTGAACCAATTACTTTGAAATGAACTATAGATCATTTAATATAATGCATTATTATGTATGTGGTTGCATTTACACAATATATTTAAGCAGATAAAGTATATTAAAGTCAACGTTATCAGTGCAATTCGAATCTTTATTATCAAACAATATAAATAAAGTAATATTCGAAACTTGCTGCACTTAAACCACAGATTTATACCTTCCAACTCGCCGTGTTTATTATTTTTTAATTTTTTTATATATATAAACTCAACACGTGAACCTCTAGACAATAAAGTGCCGCAAAACAATATAGAAAGGAATGTAAACGTAGCATTAAGTGCTATTCGCTCTCGCAGTTACATTTATATTTACATTCGGTCACTCAGCAGATGCTTTTATCCAAAGCGACTTACAAGGTGAGCACAGGGTTCATTACAACATCCCTGGAGAAATGAGGGTTAAGGGTCTTGCTTAAGGACCCACATTGGTAACTTCAGTGGACCTGGGATTTGAACCCCCAACCTTCAGATTGATAGCCCAACACCCTAACCACTGAGATACCTTGGCCCTACAGTTACCAGTAAGCATCCTGATGCAATTGACCTTTCTTTATTATTGTTTGTAAAAATAAAAGACCTCACGCTGAGCAGAGTAATGTATATAACGTTAGAGTAGAATAATCCTTATTGGAAAAAAAATACCTTAAAAAAATACCTTAAGTTGGTCCAGAACTAATTGACAGAATTTTAAGGCAGCATTGTATTTAAAATGAATGATAACATTACATTAATATAAATGTGCCAACTGTCGTAAAAGTACTTTTGGCTTAAAAAAAAAACCCGAAATGCATCCAGCTGCCTCAAGTAGGATGAGTCCCCAGCTGAACCAAAACATTGGCACTTCACTTTCGCTTGCTTTTTGGGGTTTTCTTGAGGGTTCAGGTTTAGATCTCTGTAAAGCTGCTTTGAGACGATGTACTACATTTTCCTTACATTTACATTTGGTCATTTATTGGACACTTTTATCCAAAGCAACTTACAAGGTGAGCACAGGGTTCATCACAACATCCCTGGAGCAATGAGGGTTAAGGGTCTTGCTCAAGGACCCACATTGGTAACTTCAGTGGACCTGGGATTTAAACCTCCAACCTTCAGATTGATAACCCAACACCCGAACCACTGAACTACCACACCCTATTTTAAAAAAAAGTGTTATGTTTATGAATAAATGTTTTTTGCATTGCATTTTTTTTATTCCTTAGTTAAAATCAGTGGCTCATCTCCCCTGGAAAGCCTTCATGTATAAGGTAAGTGACCCCCCCCTCCAAAAAAAAAAAAAACCTTTAAAGACTGTGAGTGAAGAAATATCACAAATGTTTGCTGATACTCTACTTCAGGCATTCAACACGTTCATCGACGACGTCTTTGCGTTCATCATCACCATGCCGACGTCTCATCGGCTCGCCTGCTTCAGGGATGATGCTGTGTTCCTAATTTACCTGTACCAGAGATGGTAAGAGGTGCCATCCCTGTCGTAGACATGTCTTTAAAGCTATAATACTTGTGTCTATTAAGAATTATTCTATTTGTCCATTATAGGCTCTACCCTGTCGACAAGACCAGAGTGAATGAGTATGGCGTGTCCTATGATGAAGAACCAAAAAGAAAGGCTCATAAAGATTAAGAGCTTCACAGCATCACATTACGATGCTGTCCAGACGACAGGGAGCCAGGAGACTGTTTAAATGTGGAAACAGGAAGACGTGATGAGTACGCTGTCCCCTCACCTGGTGTCCTGTCTGGAGTTTGATCAACATCTCAACAAAATCTGTTCAGTGTTTGTGTCTTTGAGCTTTTTAATGTTGTTGTTCATGTTCCTTAATTGGATACAATAAGGTCACCTGTACCCCTGGATGTGCTGGGTTCACATTGTCGGGTCAAGCCAAGGCTTTACGAAACTCAAATGATGTCCGATCATCTCAGGATTCGCCGGCGCTTATTGTCTGTTAATCCACTTTTTCAGCGTCTTAATCGCTATATCTGCCCGTTACGAATTACTCTGCCTGCCTTGGCAGTGTGCAGACGTCTGAGGGAACCCTGCTGTGTTTCTAATGATCGTTTCGACCGGTTGAAATTCATATGTACGAAAGCATTACAAATCCAGTCCAGTGGGACTTTTAATTAGGGTGAGAGTAACACACAGCCATGATGGAGACTACGACAATAAACCATGATCACAAGAAATGACTTGGGTAACGATGCTACATGTTGATTAACAAGCAATCCTTGTACTAAAGGGTGAATCATGATCCTCAGGATGGATGAGGACGATTAAAATAACTGTCGGAGAACTCAGAACGCAGGGGTTTGATTTTTGCTGAATAGTATTTGAAACCGAAGAATGCCACGTTGGTGCCAAATGAGCTGAAGGTGATTTTTTTTTTTTTTTTGGATTACAGTAGTGCAGGAGGATCGACTGTGAATCTGCTACATAACTGCAGGAATCATTATGGGTGTATATTTTGCAATATGTTTAAATGGACAGTTTGTGTGTGACTATTCCACTAAAGTGTTTTAAAGGGACCTGGGGTTTGGGAGCTGTTGCTTCGTGAGAATATTAAAGTTGCAGAAATGTTAAATATGGTTCAACTGGCACATTCTAAAACATGTATATGTGACATTTACCAGTTCCACCAGGTCAGTGTGATGTTGTGACTGCCATGGTTTTTGATTTCTGATATCAGGTTTAATCTAATTGCACCGCATGGAAGGGTACTGTATATGCAATGTATGTTTGTACGATTGACCTGCTTCTTCAGCTGAATAAAATCAGAATCAGAATATCTTTATTGTCATTATACCAGGTATAACGAAATGAAGGTGCCATACATTCGGTGTCACATAATTAAATTTACACAAATAAAGAGATTTAAAAGATGACACTAAAATTTACATTCATTCATTATCTCCCGCTTTATCCTCTATTAGGGTCACTGTGGGGTTCCTCATGCCCATTCAGGGGAGAACATCTCGGGCGCTGGGCAGATAGACCCAGGACAGGGTGCCAATCCATCGCTGGGCACACACTCACACAGACACACACATTCTATATGGGGCAATTTTGAGAATTTAATTGACTTGGTTCATGTTTTTGGACTGTGGGAGGAAACCGGAGAACCCGGAGGAAACCCACACGGACACGGGGAGAACATGGAAACTCCACCCAGATGGGGATTCGAACTGGGAATCCCTAGCGCTGAGAGGAGAACATGCTAAAACACTAAGTCACCGTGCCGCCCTATAATTTACAATTTACAAAAATTTTAAAAAGAAAAAAAAAAAGGATTTATTTACAGGAGTGTATAAAACTGTACAACCTGAGTGAATGTATTTATATTTATATATTGCACGTTCAAAAATTACACATTCAAAAAGTGAATTTTTATTCATTTATTTATCCATGATCTTCCATTTTATCCTCTATTAGGGTCGCGGTGGGGTTCCCCATGCCCATCCAGGGGAGAACGTCTCGGGTGCTGGGCAGATAGACCCAGGACAGGGAGCCAATCCATCGCTGGGCACACACTCACTCACACAGACACACTCTAAACAGGGCAATTTTGAGAACTCAATTAACTTGTTCCATGTTTTTGGTCTGTGGGAGGAAACCGGAGAACCCGGAGGAAACCCACGCAGACACGGAGAGAACATGGAAACTCCACCCAGATGGGGATTTAAACCGGGAATCCCTAGTGCTGAGAGGCGAACATGCTAAACCACTAAGCCACCGTGCTGCCCATTTCAAATATAAAAAGATAAATATTTAAATGTTTTACAATTTAATAAAAAAATATTATATATATATATATATATATATATATATATATATATATGGGCGGCACGGTGGCTTAGTGGTTAGCACGTTCGCCTCTCAGCACTAGGGATTCCCAGTTCGAATCCCCATCTGGGTGGAGTTTCCATGTTCTCCCCATGTCTGCGTGGGTTTCCTCCGGGTTCTCCGGTTTCCTCCCACAGTCCAAAAACATGGAACAAGTTAATTGAATTCTCCAAATTGCCCCATATAGAGTGTGTATGTGTGAGTGAGTGTGTGCCCAGCGATGGATTGGCGCCCTGTCCTGGGTCTAACTGCCCAGCGCTCGAAACGTTCTCCCCTGGATGGGTATGAGGAACCCCACCGCGACCATAATAGAGGATGAAGCGGGAGATAATGAATGAATGAATATATATATACACACACACACACACACACACACAAATATCGTATGACGTCTGAGCGGTTTGTCCCCGCCCACGAAGTGACGTAGGTTGGTATATAAAGCGAAGTCCCGCCTCTCCGCACTCTCTTTCCGCTCTGTGAGGAGGACGCGCTGGTGAAGGTGCTCGGTTCTTCTAACGAAGCTAAGGCCTCACAATCCGGCGACTGGCACCGTCTCATTTAGGCATCCGACCCCCGAAACCTGAAATACCGAAAGCAAAATGGCTTCCACCTCCGAGCTGGCCTGTATTTACTCCGCTCTCATCCTCCACGATGATGAAGTTGCAGTCACGGTATGAGCGGCTTCCCGCGTCGGTTACGAGCGCGCCATGTTGAACTGGAACATCACGGTCACGTGGTGTACCTGAATTGCAGTTAGTAACTAATAAAAATATTAACATTATTCACTTATAAACGTTTAAAGTGAAAGTGATTGTGATTGTTTCAGTAGTATGGCTTATTATAGCGGTGTTTTAAAGTATGTGGAGTGAAAGTTGACATGTCAATGGCGGGATGACGTCTCTCTGTGTAAGATATTCATTAATAATTAGCGTTTGTGATTTAATTATTATAATGTTTTAAGGTGTAAACTTATTGTTGACGTTATAGCAGGTCAATACTTTTAAAAAATGTGAATAAAACATGTGTATACCGTCAGCATATTATATTTATTGTTTATTTTATGGTTGTATAGTCTATTATTACTTTATAATTTACTATAAACTACTAATTTGTGGTTTATATTTTGTATACGAACACAAGCACCAAGAAAAATGCCTTTTATGTCTCCTTTTATGTCTTATTCCGATGTAGACATGTCAAATTAGTATGTGTTTACTACTATATTGTTTATTTTATGGTTATATAGTCTATTCTTAATTTATACTTTACTATATACTACTAATTTGTAGTGTATGTTTTGTATACGAATGCCAGCACCAAGAAAAATGCCTTTTATTTATTTTACTTGGTTAAATTTTTGTCCTGATGTAGACATGTCAAATCATTCATTCATTATCTTTCGCTCTGTCCTATACCAGGGGGTTCCCCATGCCTATGCCCATCCAGGGAAGATGGCTGGGCAGATGCACCAAGGACAGGGCTCCAATCTATCGCTGGGCATACACACACTATATGGGGCAATTTGGAGAACCCAATCGACCTGATCCATGTTTTTGGACTGTGGGAGGAAACCGGAAAACCCGGAGGAAACCCACTTGGACACGGGGCGAACATGGAAACTCCACCCAGATTGGGATTCGAACCGGGAATCCCTAGTGCTGAGAGGAGAACATGCTAAGCCACCTGTCAAATTAGTTTGTGTTTATTTGAAGATGGTCACAATACAGATTCTAAGATCTTTGCTGTTTTGCAGGAGGACAAGCTGAATGCCCTGATTAAAGCTGCTGGGGTGACCATCGAGCCTTTCTGGCCTGGTCTGTTTGCCAAGGTGGGTTTTTATTAGGGATGCAGTTCACAACTCACATCATGCGGAGCCATCTACTTTACATTTGGTTATTCAGCAGATGCTTTTATCCTAAGGTGATGGTTGGGGTCCGAACACAGGGTGGCCACATCATCCCTGCAACAATGAGGTTTATGGATCTTACTCAAGGACCCACATTGGTAACTTTAGTGGACATGGGATTTAAACTCACAACCTTCAGCTTGATTGCCCAACACCCTTCCTCCAGGGCGCTACCATGCCCTCAGTATGGTTACCCCATGCGGTTTTGACTATCAAAATTCAAGTTCTCATGCGGTTTTTCATGCAGAGTCATGGCCTGAACTCTTTTGCGTTGGCATTATTGCCGGTCAGTTGCATTTGTGAGGTCCATCACTGATGTTGGGTGAATAAACTTGGTTCAGTCTCATTCCAGTTCATCCCAAGATATTTCAAGCGGTTGCCATTCGGGTTCTTGTTTGGTTTCAGTGCCAAATTCTCTCAACCTGTGGGGAAAAGCCCATCCCAAAATCTTTCACACATGATTGAATGTATACTGTTGCTTAGAATATACAGCAGTGGAACTGGCTAAAACACCTTAACTCGAGATATGACATTGTTTTCCAGAATATGATTTCTGATTTTAGACCTTAGCTCCCAATTAACATGCCTACCTTTAACATAGTCAGTATATGGAGTTTGGTGTCTACAGTGTAAGTTGAGTGTTTGAACATTTGATCAAGATGAAAATGTTCTAGATCAACAGTGAAAGTAGTTCTGTTTTGGTGACTATTTTGGGGAGAGGTAGCTCAGTGGTCAGGGTGTTTGGCTATCAATCTGAAGGTTGGGGGTTCAAATCCCAGGTCCACTGAAGTTACCAGTGTGGGTCCTTGAGCAAGACCCTTAACCCTCATTGCTCCAGGGATGTTGTGATTAACCCTGTGCTTACCTTGTAAGTTGCTTTGGATAAAAGCGTCCAGT
Source organism: Corydoras maculifer (assembly GCA_019802435.1). Classification (NCBI taxonomy): domain Eukaryota; kingdom Metazoa; phylum Chordata; class Actinopteri; order Siluriformes; family Callichthyidae; genus Corydoras; species Corydoras maculifer. The sequence continues at coordinate 557,003 of JAFMOD010000753.1, forward strand.
AAATGACTATTTAGTTTTTATATATATTTCATGAAGTACTTGTGTCAGCAGGCTCTGTCCAGCGTGGACATTGGTAGCTTGATCTGCAACGTGGGAGCTGGTGGTGGTGCTGCCCCCGCCGCTGCTGGTGGAGCTGCTCCTGCCGCTGCTGAAGCACCAGGTACGTTTTGATTAAAATAAGCTTTTTAAGTTGGTTACCTGGACTAACTGACAGCTGAATGTTTGCTCGAGTTGAACTGCGTTTAACTCTTTGAGTCACTTGCAAGTTTGACTTGATGAACCCTGCCTGGTTGTGTCCTGTGTTTTGTATTCAGTTGGCATGTTTTTTGCTCTGTTTGGTGAAAATTTAAGAGATTCATGGAAATTTTATCATTAAAATTACATGTGGTACATGAGATAAGAACAAAATTATGGGTCATGGACCTCGATTACCCTGTTATTTTAGTTATCATTTAAATTTCTTAAAAAGAAAATAAGAATTATTTTTTTAAATACAAAAATACAGTATATTGATGTGTGAAATATGAAATGCACATTTGGCAGTAGAAAGATGACACTCGGTTGCGTTTCATGAAATACGTGCCCTACTGTTAAGTCCAGTTTGGGGTAACTAAAGACCTGGGTACTTAAGTGTTGGCCGGTTTGCTGCTTGCATCATCGAGACCTGATAGCTTTACAATGCTGATATACAGCCATGAGCTCTGGCGGAGAACCTGCTGCATTGTAAATGTAATCACTTACCTAATTGTGGTTGTTTTGCTATACTGACGCTGTCCATCAGAGGACACCACAGTTCGGACCTTAAACGTTCAGATTTCTGATATAAACGTAAACAAGCCAGCTCTCAATTTTGTTCATATTCAGGTAAAAATAATGACAATAAAGCAACAGTCTGTGTAAACACATCTGGTGGATGGGAAACATGCTTACTATGATCTTTTCCACTGTGTCCCGTAATGCCCCCCCCTCGCAGGACATGAATGCCATGCCTTTATTTTAATGTTGTGAGAAGACAAACGTGTGCGGTAACAATTGTGTACCTGAGTGTAGTGTTAAACTCCTTAAAACAGGCCTGTGGTGATCTGGTTCATCATTGTGTACTCACTCATATGAATGAGAATTTTTTGTTTTATTTACTTAATTTTTTTTATAACTTTGTGAAATGTGACCGTTGTGCAGGTCCTTTTGTCTTCACCCTGTTTTTTTTTCCATTACAGCCAAAGAGGAGGAGAAGAAAGAAGAGAAGAAGGAGGAGTCTGAGGAGTCCGATGATGACATGGGCTTTGGTCTCTTTGACTAACGCGGTTTTCTATTCCAAAATAAAAACCCAAATCCAAATGTTTGATGTACTGTTTTATTTATTTATTTTTTTATAATTTTTTTTTTGCGCACCCGTGTCGGCGTGTGGGGAGTTGAAAGTAGATGGGATTTTTAAGATTGCATGTTCTCCTTGTATCTGAACTGTATGATTCCATACTAAGATAAGATGGGTTAGGACCATTTAGGTGGACGAAAAATGTCTGTGAGTACAGTAGGCGAAAAAGCTCAGTCATATTAATCATTCATTCATTATCTCCCGCTTATCCTCTATTAGGGTCGCGGTGGGGTTCCCCATGCCCATCCAGGGAAGAACGTCTCGGGCGCTGGGCAGATTGACCCAGGACAGGGTGCCAATCCATCGCTGGGAACACACTCACTCACACAGACACACTCTATAAGGGCAATTTTGAGAATTCAATTGACTTGATCCATGTTTTTGGACTGTGGGAGGAACCCGGAGGAAGTCCACGCAGAAACGGGGAGAACATGGAAACTCCAACCAGATGGGGATTCAAACCGGGAATCCCTAGCGCTGAGAGGCGAACGTGCTAAACACTAAGCTACCGTGCCGCCTTCAGTCATGCCCCAAGTTGAGGATTTAGCTGAAGATGAATGAATATATTTTAGTTTGTTTTGACCTACAGTATGTATGTAATTTGTATTTTCTCAAAACTTGTAAGTAAAAAGATGGGGAAACACTGGGGTCATGTCATGTGTTATTCTCTGAGACTATAAGGATAATGAACCTGTGTGAGTTCTACCAATTGCCCCATATAGTGTGTTTGTGTGAGTCTGTCCAGTGATAGATTGGTGCCCTGTTCTGGGTGTATCTTCCCAGCGCCCAAAACGTCCTCCCCTGGATGGGCTTGGGGACCCCACCCCCCGCAACCCTAAGAGAGGATAAAGCTGAAGATAATGAATGGATGAATCCTCTATTAGTGTAATGGGGTGTGTTTGGGATGGTTCTCAAAGCCCATCTATGGCAGAATGTTTCAGGTATATTTTACTTGTGGGATGAACACCGGGAGAACATGCAAATGTCACCTGAAACGTGTATTGACTGCTTTGCCTGTAAAACAAATCCAGTGACTCCTTACTGTCGGGTGAAGGTGCTACCCCCTCACGCCTCGGTTAAATCACGTTTCTGTTGTAATAAAGTTCATTTGAAATGAGATTTATTGTTTGCAGGGGAAAAAAAACAAGGTTTAGTCAAAGAGACCAAAGCCCATGTCATCATCGGACAAGTCTATCCCGGCTCGGTTATTGTAATGCGCTACTTGCCGGTATCCCAGCTTCCACAATCCGACCTCCTCAACTAATTCAAAACTCTGCAGCCCGACTTGTGTTAAACCAGCCCAAGAACTCGTCACTCCATTACTCACTTCCCTCTATTGGCTCCCTGTAGCTGCTCGCATTCAGTACAAGTCAGTGACTCTAGCATACAGAACCATTTCTGGATCTTCCCCCTCCTACCTTCACTCTTTCATTCATTCATTATCTTCCGCTTTATCCTCTATTAGGGTCGCGGGGGGGTTCCCCATGCCCATCCAGGGGAGAGCGTCTCAGGCACTGGGCAGATAGACCCCGGACAGGATGCCAATCCATCGCTGGGCACACACTCACTCACACAGACACACTCTATATGGGGCAATTTGGAGAACTCAATTGACTTGATCCATGTTTTTGGACTGTGGGAGGAAACCGGAAAACCCGGAGGAAACCCACGCAGACATGGGGAGAACATGGAAACTCCAATCAGATGGGGATTCGAACCGGGAAAAACCACTAAGCCTCTGTGCCGCCTCCCTTCACTCTATCTTTTCAAAACACACTCCGACTCGTTCACTTCGCTCCAGTGATGATCGCCGCCTGGTGGTTCCACCTCACCGAGGAGCTGATTCTCACTCCGTGGCGTTCTCCACTGCAAAATGGTGGAATGTTCTTCCCAACTCTGTCCGTAAGGCAGAATCACTAAACAGTTTTAAGAAACTACTGAAGACGCATCTCTTTAACAAATACCTGTTGTAAAAAAAAAAAAAGAGGTGGGGGGGGGGCGCTGCAGCATCGAATAACAATCAGGTTTGATGAATTTACAGTGTAGTTGGTTTTCTTCATGGCTTCTGACTTGTAATGTTCTCATTTGTAAGTCGCTTTGGATAAAAGCGTCTGCTAAATGATTAAGTGTTAATGTAATGTAAGTTTTCCATCGAAGTTTGGAGAGTTGAGGTTAACGGCGGGTTTCATCTGATCCCGGACGTGAGACTGAACAGATGACCCGAGTCTCCAAAATCCAGGCATCAGGTAATAAAACATGCTGCACTTTAACGTCCGTGTTCTCAGACCCCGCGCAGAAAGTGCTTTCTGTCTCACCTGAAGTAAGCCGAATTCAAACACGCTCGCTCGGTGATGGATGGCGCCGTTGTGCGAAACATCTCTCAAGTCAGACGTTCAGGCACTCTGCAGAACCCAACTGCACACAGAAGTGAGCGCCGGTGTAAATATTGACTATGAGATTGCATTTTTCACTTTTATAGGGCGCTAATATATTACTGTGTTTTAAAATGTACGATGCGAAGACCGGCCGACCTGAACTTCAAAAAATAAGATTAAGATGGATCCTCTCTAAAGGTCAAGCTCCACATGAATGATAACTGAACGTCTGTTTGTAATCTTCTACTGGGGTGGCACGGTGACTTAGTGGTTTAGCATGTTCTCCATTCAGCACTGGTATTCCAGGTTCGAATCCTAACCTGGGTGAAGTTTCCATGTTCTCCCCGTGTCCGCGTGGGTTTCCTCCAGGTTCTTCGGTTTCCTTTCACAGTCCAAAAACATGGATCAAGTCAATTGAGTTCTCCAAATTGCCCCATATAGAGTATAGTTGTGTGTGTGTGTGTGTGTCTGTGTGTGCCCAGCGATAGATTGGTGTTCTGTCCTGGGTGTATCTGCCCAGCGCAACAAATTCAAGTCAAGTCAACAAATTGCCCCATAGGGCGGCACAGTGTCTTAGGGGTTAGCACATACGCCTCTCAGCGTTAGGGATTCCCGGTTCGAATCCCAAACTGGGTGGAGTTTCCATGTTCTCCCTGTGTCCGCGTGGGTTTCCTCCGGGTTCTTCGGTTTCCTTTTACAGTCCAAAAACATGGATCAAGTCAATTGAGTTCTCCAAATTGCCCCATATAGAGTATAGTTGTGTGTGTGTGTGTCTGTGTGTGCCCAGCGATAGATTGGTGTTCTGTCCTGGGTGTATCTGCCCAGCGCAACAAATTCAAGTCAAGTCAACAAATTGCCCCATAGGGCAGCACGGTGTCTTAGTGGTTAGCACATTCGCCTCTCAGCGTTAGGGATTCCCAGTTCGAATTCCAACCTGGGTAGAGTTTCCATGTTCTCCCTGTGTCCGCGTGGGTTTCCTCCGGGTTCTCCAGTTTCCTCCCACAGTCCAAAAAAAATCATGGATCAAGTCAATTGAATTCTCCAAATTGCCCCATATAGAGTGTAGTTGTGTGTGTGTCTGTGTGTGCCCAGCGATAGGTTGGTGTCCTTTCCTCGGTGTATCTGCCCAGCGCCCGAAACGTTCTCCCCTGGATGGGCATAGGGAACCCCCCTGCCGCGACCCTAATATAGGATAAAGCAGTAGATGATGGATGGATGGATGAATCCTCTGTTTGGGTAACAGGGTGTGTGTGGGATGGTTCTCAATGCCCATCTAGGGGAGAATTTCAGGTGCTGGATACACCAAAGACAGGAAGTCACTGGAGCCGCTGTGGTGTCATAGATTCTTGTTTATGTTTAAATACCTGTTATAAATGTGAAAAACATTCCACCTTGCATAGTAATGTTCTCTGGTTTTCTCCCACAGTCCAAAAACATGGATTTAAGGTAAATGGTGTGCTCTAAATTGCCCCTATATAGTGTGTGCATGTGCCCAGTGATGGATTGGTTCCCTGTCCTTCGTGTATCTGCCCAGTGCTTAAAATCTCCTCCCCTGGATGGGAATGTTTATTATTTTAATTTCTTTTACAGACTGAAAATAATGCCCCTTGTTGTGTGTCTGCGCTTGCCCCTTAGCCCCTTAGCCCCTTAGTCCTCTCCTTGGATCCTTTATAGGTCAGTTGTCTTAATTTGGTGGAAAGGATGTTATAATCTTTTTTTTTTTTGCAAGAAGTTTAAAAGGCTTGATCTGAATGTCCTCTGCTCTCTGTCATGATGACATGTTTAGAACGTGAAGGCTATTAGGTCTCGTCCAACGCGAGCCTACATTACGGTCCAGGAGACGATGCTGGACGAGGTTGAATTACAACGTGTTTGACAAATCATGTCAGCCCTGCGCTAGAACTTTGGCTCTCACCTTGAACTTGTGTGTAGAACTCACCAGCACCAGCACCAGCACCGGGGTTATCGTAATCCCACAGAGGATTTAACAGCTATGAGGACAAGGATGGTAGACCACCCAGGTGCTGTTATAGAGAACCTCACTCTGCATGTGAGGACAGAACAACAGAACTGCAGAAACACCCCGTCAGATGAACTCAGGGAGGAGAGGATAAGGTTGAACTGTCCATCTGTCTTAATGTCAGAAGTGTGTCTGGAAAGAGAAACGTAAGTCGTCCGGCCGTGGCAGGTTTACTTTACTCAGGTTTAACTGTACCATCTTTTTTTTTTTTTTGCAGAATTCCCCAAAGTTCTGGACAGATGTACTTTTATAGTATTCTGAGCAGTGGTACAGGTTTAGTTGCTAAAGCCCTCGACCCTAAATGTTTTCATGATCAAGTGTATTTTGAGGAGTGTGTCCTCCACATTTAACCCATCCGTGCAGTCAAACACATATACACACACACACACACATATATATATATATATATATATATATATATATATATATATATATATATATGTGTGTGTGTGTGTGTGTGTGTGTGTGTGTGTGTGTGTGAAACGCCAGCATACACTGATCACAGATTACCCCCCCCAACACAGCCAAGCCTGAGATCTACATCTTTATCTACAGGGGATTAATTAAAGGCAAGATTAAATAGATGTGTTTTAATTTATTCTTAAAGATTAATAGTGATTCAGAATCACAAACAGTAACTGGAAGGCTATTCCAAAGTTGAGGAGCCTTGTGGGGGAGCGCTCTTTCACCAGCAGTAATTTTATTTATTCTAGGAGCTAAGAGAAGACCAGCACCTTGAGATCGGGGCTCACGTGTTGGCTTGTACGATTGAATCGGCTCACTCAGATACTGTGGAGTCTGATCATGTAGAGTTTTATATGTTATCAATAAAATTTTGTACTCAATACGAAACTTAACTGGTAGCCAGTGCAAGTTTGATAACACAGGACTGATATGATCAAACTTTCTGGTTTTAGTTAAAACTCTAGCTGCAGCATTTTGCACCAGTTGTAATTTCTGTAATGATTTATTCGAACATCCTGTCAGAAGTGAATTACAATAATGTAACCTTGAGGTAATAAAAGCATGAATTAGTTTTTCTGCATCTTGGAGGGAGAGGATATTTCGTAGCTTTGAAATGTTACGAAGGTGAAAAAATGCAATTCTAGTATTCTATATTGCTAATGTGCTCTGTAAAGGAGAGATCTGAATCAATAATGACACCGAGATTATACACAGATGAACTGGGTCTAATTAAAAAGTTATCAAGGTTTAACATAGTGTTAGAAGCTTTGTTAATTTTGTCCTTGGGTCCAACTATCAGAAACTCTGTTTTATAAGAATTTAGCAGTAGGAAGTTTTTTAACATACACATTTTAATATCTGGGATGCAGTCCTCGAGCTTACTGACTGAACGACCATCATTAGGGTTAGCTGAAACATATAACTGTGTATCATCTGCATATGAGTGGAAACTGATTCCATGTTTACGAATAATTGATCCCAATGAAAGCATATATAATGCAAATAGGAGTGGACCCAGAACTGACCCTTGTGGGACACCATATTTAACTTTAGCAAGATCAGAACATTGGTTGTTAACACAGGTAAATTGATATCAATCTGTCAGGTAGGATTTAAACCAATGGAGTGCAGATCCTGTAATGCCCACAGTGTTTTCTAATCTGTCAAATAAGATGTTATGGTCTATAGTGTCAAAGGCTGCACTAAGATTTAATAATACAAGAAAAGAGATTTGGTTATTATCAGAGGACATTAATAAGTCATTAACGACTTTAATTAAGGCTGTCTCAGTGCTATGATGAGACCTAAAACCTGACTGATAAACTTCATGAACGTTATTAGCTAGAAGATGGCGATTCAGCTGGTTAAACACAATTTTTTCTAGGATTTCAGAGACAAAAGGAAGGTTTGATATTGGTCTATAGTTGGACAGTATTAGAGGATCTAAATTCGGTTTTTTAATTAATGGTTTAATGACTGCACACTTCAGATTTTTGGGGACATAGCCTATTTTAAGTGATGAATTTATAATGTTTATTAAAGGCTCTGTAATATTTGGTAGGAGGTCTTTTTTAGATATGGGGTTAAAGGTATTTAACTCTTGTACTATATTATTTTCTCCACCACTAGATTTTTCAGAAATCATTGAGGGTTGATTACACGATGCATTAGATGATTTAAGTCTTATGTTTCCAATTTTATCACTAAAGAAAATCATGAAATCATTGCTGCTGAACTGAGTGAATCTGATTCAGTAGCACTTCGAGTTAATTTGGCAATGGTGCTAAAGAGGAATCTTTGGTTGTTTTTGTTGTTCTCTATTAAATCAGAATAATATTTAGTCTTCGCTGCATTGAGTGCATGTTTGTACTCAGTCATACTGTCCTTCCATGCAACCCTAAATACCTCTAATTTAGTTTGTCCCCATTTACGCTCCATAGTTTTAGTGGTTTGTTTAAGGGCACGTGTTTGATCATTAAACCATGGAACGAGTCTTTTATCTTTAGAAAACACGTGTTTAAGGTATTCTGCTGTGTTTTTAAGTTCATCGGGTCCTGATGCTGGTTTATTGTTTAATTCAGGTAAATGTTGTAGGAATGACGCAGCAGTAGAGGGAATGATTGTACGCTTCATATCGTATTGCGGTTTAATGACTGGATCAATATCAATTTCTAAATCGTAGGTTATCAAATAGTGATCGGAGATGACCTCACTTAGAGGGACAATAGTTAAATTATTAATGTTAATACCATGTGATAAAACTAAGTCTAATGTATGTTTACAGCGATGTGTTATACCAACTGGGCGGCACGGTGGCTTAGTGGTCAGCACNAAGTGAACATATTAAGGCCTTGTCTGATGAGATTACTGTGATAGAGAGAAATTCACCAAATTTCTTTAATAAACTCTGTATATGGGCCGGGAGGGCGGTATGCTTATGTTGAGTACAAGAGCTTCGAAGGATTTTGACTCATACTCATTATTAAGTGTTACATTTATGTTTTCTTTATAGATCATAGCCATGCCACCTCCTCGTCCACTAAGACGTGGTTTATGAGCATAAGTATAACCAGGTGGAGAGGCATCATTTAATGCTAGGTATTCATTGGCCCTAATCCAGGTCTCTGTGAGACAAAAGACATTTAGGAAGTTATCAGTTATTATTTCTTGAACTAGAGCTGATTTTGATGAAAGTGACCTAATGTTTAATAACCCAAGTTTTACCTTAAGTGTTTCTTACATTACTTGAGGTTGTATTGATATTAATGAGATTTTTTTTGGCACACTTTTTGGACTCTTTTTGTTTTTTGCTCACTGCGATACTTGATAACTGTATTAATGGTATGGAACCTTGTGGGTGACGACTTCTGGCAGTTCGCAGGCAGTTGGTTAGGCCATTCTGTCTGCTGCCTGGCCTTGGCTCTGAGTTGTCAATTTTTATTCCTATCTGAAGAAAAAACCCTATCGGCTATGTTATGTGACATGAGCGCAGCACTCTCCTGGGAAGGATGGATGCCGTCCCATTTCAAAAGGCCAGGCCTTCCCTCAAAAGTAGACCAATTATCAATAAAAGCAATGTTGTTTTCTGAGCACCATTTAGACATCCAGCAACGTAGCGACCATAACCCGCTGTAGGTTTCGCCGCCACGCCTAATTGGTAAAGGCAAACACACACACACTATCCCTGTACACGGCACCCCGAGAGCAATCAGGGTTAGGGTCCTTTCTCAAGGGCACTTCAGTTATAGTATTTGGTGGGACCGGGAATCGAACCGGGGACCATCAGGGCGCAAAGCTGATTCTTTAACCACAAGCCTATAACTACCTGCTATATGATCATGTGTATGAAAATACATTAAAAATTCTAAGTCATTGTAAATGTTTTAATCTCCATAAATGTTGTTTGCCGTTATTAGAATTAATTAAAATCTTTTTTGACGCGTGAAGTTGAAACGAGTTCTGTCAGATCAGAAGTCAACTCAGGACAAACTCTACCCCATCAGAGCCGAGGGGAACGGTCTAGAGAGACGGTGAGAGAGCGAAAAGAGACAGACACACAGACACACAGCCTTATCACGCCTCAGAGGGGTGAAGTCTTCAGAGCAGAAATCGCCTGGACTTTTCTTTTTCCTCTTGATTCTGTTGTTGGAAATTTATTTAAATTTATAAATCTTAGACTGAAGATAAGAATACGCTTCGGATGGTTCTGGAGTAGAAGCTTGAAAAACCCTGGATTATTAAATGGACTATAATCCTGATCCTAATGACAGAACCTAAGAATACTTACTTAAGGCTTTCAATTCTATTTCTAAGTGACTGATTTAAAGTCTTGGTAAAAAAACAAAACATCCAGCAGCATCAAAAAGTAAGACTTTATATTTTTTATTATCTTTTATTATAAATAATGCGGCGACACGGTGGCTTAGTGGTTAGCACGTTCTCCTCTCAGCGCTGGGGATTCCGGATTTAAATCCCCATCTGGGTGGAGTTTCCATGTTCTCCCCGTGTCCGTGTGGGTTTCCTCCGGGTTCTCCGGTTTCCTCCCACAGTCCAAAAACATGGATCAAGTCAACTGAGTTCTCCAAATTGCCCCATATAGAGTGTGTATGTGTGAGTGAGTGTGTGCCCAGCGATAGATTGGTGTACTGTCCTGGGTGTATCTGCCCAGTGACCGAAACCTTCTCCCCTGGATGGGCATGGGGAACCCCCCCCACCCCCCCACGACCCTAATAGAGGATAAAGTGGAGGATGATTGATGGATGTTTTTATTAAAAGCAAAATATTGTAAGTTATATGAAGTTTATATTAAGGCGGCACGGTGGCTTAGTGGTTTAGCATGTTCTCCCTCGGTGCTAAGGTTTCCCAGTTCGAATCGCAATCTGGGTGGCGTTTCCATGTTCTTCCCGTGTTCACGTGGGTTTCCTCCGGGTTCTCCGGTTTCCCCCCACAGTCGAAAAACATGGATCATGGTCAATTAAATTCTCAGAAATTGCCCTATATTTGTGTGTGTGTGTGTGTGTGTGTGTGTGTGTGTGTGTGAGTGAGTGAGTTCTAATTCCTATTCATGTTCGTCCAAATTGGCCCTTAGCGCAATTGAGGTTGCCACCCCTGATCTGTAGAGACAGAGACAGATAAGCCTGTTTATTGAGTGAACAAATATTCTCATCCTTCTGCCTTCATCGTAAGTTCCCATCCAGTTTTCCTCACTCTCACTTCATCTCTTCATCTTTAATGGCGACTGCAGTGTTGTATGTCAGGAGGTCTTTTCTTCATCCACTGATTTATAATGTAAGCTTCTGTCGAGAAGCCCATGGCCATGATAAGGAAGCTTGTCAAACATAAGCATTCCTATAGTGTGAATTCACGGCCTGCAGCCACAGTCACTTTTTAAAAGAACCTAAATATTAGAAAGTGTTTGGAAAAAGGCTTCCAAGACGGAAATCTTCAGGTTTTCAATCACCTGAGGGTAGTATGTGCCAGGTTACTCCCTGTGACCATACCATCTCATATTGTCTTCAGCTTAGGGGCAATTGAGAGCAGCTAGTTCACCTTAAATTAATGTTTTTGTACTATGTGAGGAAACCGGAAAATTTTATTATAATATAGTGTAGGGGGGGGGCGGCACGGTGGTTAAGTGGTTTAGCACGTTCTCCTCTCAACGCTAGGGATTCCCGGTTTGAATCCTATCTGGGTGGAGTTTCCATGTTCTCCCCGTGTCCGCGTGGGTTTCTTCCGGGTTCTCCGCTTTCCTCCCACAGTTCAAAAACATGGATCAAGTCAATTGAGTTTTCCAAATTGCCCCATATAGAGTGTGTCTGTGTGAGTGAGTTTGTGCCCAGCAATAGATTGGCATCCTGTCCTGGGTCTATCTGCCCAGCACCTGAAACGTTCTCCCCTGGATGGGCATGGGGAACCCCCCCCGCGACCCTAATAGAGGATAAAATGAATGAATTTGAGTTCTCCAAATTGCCCCATATAAAGTGTGTTTGTTTCTGTGTGAGTGAGTGTGTGCCCAGTGATAGATTGACACCCTGTCCTGGGTGTATCTGCCCAGCGCCCTAAACATTTCCCCCTGGATGGGCATGGGGAACACCCCCCCCCCCCCCCCCCCCC